>JANAVB010026400.1:20662442-20889838 GCA_029216955.1 Iris pallida
ATGATGGGATATTGAGCCCTGTTATGGTTTGGACGCTTTTACTTTATCTTTATTTTATGGTGCATTTATATTCAGTTCATATGGCATGTTCTTCCTGTATCTTGTTACGTCCCTCTGAGGACCTGGTTATCTCTCCAGGTGTGTCTTATGATTTTCTGCAGGTGCTCTAGCTAAGGCCATGTCTTGCGCTCTATTCTTCGAGATGTTGCTTTTGGATCGCCATCTCCTTCGCGTGACCAAATCATTTCCTTGTATAATTCTTTCTTATTTAAATTAGTTGGTAGTGGATTTGTCTCCGCCCAACGATTGTACCATAACTATTCAAGTTGATTCTATCTTTATTTTATTATATATTTGTGGATGAGATTTAGTATGTCTTGGTTCTCTACATTTTACAGCTTATGTATTTATACGAGGATTCCATACATTGGCGTATTTTTCGTATATCTACAGCTGGCATGTTTACGTACTTGGTCCTACGTATTTTGGGACTGGGGCGTTACAAAGGCCTCGGAGTTTACGGAGATTTCTCGGGGGACCCATCTCCATGATTGCCTTCGTCTTCTCCGGGTCTCTGTGGATACCCTGGGAAGTAATGATGAAACCCAAGAACTTCCCGTTGGATACGCCCAAGAAGGATTTCGTGGGATTCATCTTCAAATTGTGCGCTCGTATTAGGTCGAATACTGTCCTCAGATCATGCAGATGATCTTCCTTAGAGCCGCTTTTGACGGCGATGTCGTCGATGTAGCATTCCACTGTCTTGCGCAAGTGGTCTCTAAAGATGGCGCTCATAGCTCTTTGATAGGTGGCGCCGGTATTCTTTAAACCGAAAGGCATGACTGTGTAGCAGTATGTGCCAATTGGTGTTCGGAATAATGTATGCTTTTCGTCATCAGGGAACATCTTGATTTGGTTGTACCCCAAAAAACTATCCATGAATGACATGCGCTCGAAGCTGCAGGTGTTGTCAATCATGATGTCTGTGACAGGAAGAGAAAATTTATCTTTGGGACATGCCTCGTTCAGATTGCGAAAGTTGATATGTATTCGAATCTTTCTATTCTTCTTGAGGACTGGTACTATGTTGGCGACCCAGTCTGGATGTTGTTCCTCGCGGATGAAGCTGCTAGCTATCAGTTTGTTGACCTCAGCTTCAATGGCATTCATGATGTCAGGACGGAACCGTCGTTGCTACTGCTTGACTGGTTTTGCGTTCGATTGAATATTGAGTTTGTGAAGTACAACCTCTGGGTTCAGTCCTGGCATGTCTTCGTAGCTCCAGGCGAACACGTCGATATATTCTCTGACGAGTTGCAGTAGCGATTCCTGCTCTTCGTCTGTCAGATTCTTGCTGATGAAGGTGGGCTTTGGAGAGGACTCATCACCGAGATCAACTTGTACAACCTCATCTTCGGTAGGAGATTCTCTTTGTTCGAACCGCTTCTTCCATTGCACATCTAGCTGTTGTGCCCACGGCTCTAACTCAAGAAGTTCAGGAATGTCTTCATCTTCTTCGTAGGTGTCGGCAAATGCCATATTGATGGACCAGACTTGTCTGAACATGTCCCCAATACTGATGTCTGAATCAGAAGTGGATGACTCAGACGAATGAGAGTGACATTCGCACACTTCATCGGAGCTCTCCGGGGTTGTTGTTGTTGGAGGGTTGTCGCCCGGGTTTGGCGCAGCCGAGTTTGAGCCACATTCACCATGGGACCCAAGCTTGTCTGGCCAGGCATCCTTTCTTACAGAGTTGGAAGGGCCGCTTTGATCTCGTCCACAGACTTGACCAAGGCATGCAGTATGGCCTCCAGAGTGTCGATGCGTTGGCGATCACTGGAACCGTCTTGGTTGCTGTCTGTCATAAACACTGTCCTCACATGAGGAGAGATGGAAGGAACAGTGGAGGACGCGCCCTCTGAGTCATACCCTTGTACAGAGAAGTCGTCAGGGTATGTGGGAATATTCTCCTCTGGTTCGGACTCAGAAGGAGTGGTACCCCCAGCTTCAGATCTTGCCTCGTCTTAAGAGTCGCGGACGTCCTCGGGGACGTCGGAACCTGCTGCATCTGTTGGGGAAACTGTTTCCCCTGGATTATCTTCTTGGAACACCGGGTTGTTGCGGGTGTTTGGAGGAGTGCTACCCCCAGCTCCAGCGTCTCCCAGAGATGTGGACGACGATTCTCCAAGCGTGGCAGATTTCGTCTTTGAGCGAGTACCTTAGAAAACTCCTCATGTGGCAGTCGTGGACAACTGCTTAGAAGAGAGTTTCTTGGTTGAGATTTTAGGGTTAGAGAAGTTTGTTTTCTTTCCTCTCCTGCTGCCAGGGATCCTCTGAGCAGAATTGCAGGAGGCGATGAGAAGCACCTCGTCTTTTGAGCTTGGGTGTTGCAGTCGTTGGAAAACGGATCGCCACTCCTCTTGTGGGGCTGCCTTGCTGCAGCAACAGTTGACAATGACTTGAGTGCAGTGATGTCCATGGGAAGATTCTCTGCACACCAGGTCCTCGTTCCTTTCCTTGCGTTTGTGAAGAATCACGTTGCGCAAGTCACTCTTTTTGCGGGCCCGGGAGTCCTGAGCACATGAGTGTGTTGGCATCCTGCCTGCTCCCTGATGTGTAGATAGTAAGAGTACTCGCCCCTGATCGTTGTTGGGAGATTCTTGACAACTATTCTGTCCATTGGCCACCGGGGGCTGGACACGGATAGTTTTATACAACTTTCCATCAGGGGCCCGCGTAATAGTCAGCGGAACGCCCTGATAGTCGGAAGTTGGGACAGCTGACTGAGCTTGGCGAGCCCCCACTGCCCGAGACTCCTTCCTTCTAGTACCTGAGAGTGCATAGTAGGAAGAGTCCACAGAGACTGGCACATGAGAGCATCAGGGGTTAGGACCACCTGAGAGGCGGTCGAAGACAGAACCCGAGCCGCATGAAGCAGATGGCCTGCGGCTGAGATTTTTAACCGCATAGCCCTGTGTCACGACCTGCACCCACCATGAGGGTACGAGTACGTAATAGCGCCCAACCTACGCCGCAGTGTCGGCGGTAGAACGCTGTTCTAGGTCATAAACTATAACTACATAACATGAAATATACTCTCCAAAAGGTGGCCAATACAGAGGTACAACTCAATCACAATCTAAGGTAGAATGTAACACGATAGAAATAGATAAGAAATCCTCAACTGAGGTACATCAGAATGAAATAATAAAGTCTCATCAACTCTAAAATATACAACTCTGAAAATAAAGACAACAGCTAAGCATGTAAAGAAGGAACAGTCTAAGCTATCTACACTATACAAGGTATCATCCTGAGCAGCTGCCTGAACCTCCCCAGGGGTCCAGGTCGCGAGTGTCAACTAGGCAAGCTCCAAGTAAGGGTGCAGGGTTCCTCATCATCCTCTGTAAAATTTTTAACAGGTCCAGTCAGGACGGGAGCGAGCACAAAACATCTCACGCAGTTCATATCATGTTAGAAAATATAAAGCATGCAATAGAGTAAGGTACATGAAACGCTAAAAGAAGAATGTATATGAAAACAGCAGATATTTGATAATAGAAAATATCTATATATGATAAGTAAGAACTGCAAGCAACTTGTGATTTAGAGTACAATGTGGTTATGTAAACGGGTTAGGTTATACAATAAAATGGGACTCCTTTGTACGTGGGTGTACAATGGACATATACAATTTCTTATACAATAGGATTGATCACATAACCAATTCTACTCTCCCTTCCCAATCAATACACAAGGATCCAATTCAGTTACGTTACCTTATACAATGGCTTGTACAATGGCTTGTACAATGGCTTATACAATGGCTTGTAAAATGGCTTGTACAATGGCTCAATGTGATAATGAGAGTACAATACGCACAATGAGTGTACAATGATAAGGGTATTCAATAAATATAATATGTAAGTGAAACGCACATCACAATATGTATTTAGTGAATACAAGGAGATAACATCTCAGAAGAAGATCCGTATAGTACCAATCCGTGATAATGATCATGTCAGCATCAAATACAGTAATCTAGAGCAAGAATGTAAATCCAGACAAGTATGAAACGGTCAGAGAATGTACTCGCCTGGTATCTGAATGTCTGAAGTAAATGTACTGTCCGAGATGAGGTACCTGACTCCTAGTTAGAGCAACACAAGTCAAGATGTATACATGGGATGATAAATGTGATCTACGATGCGTCTGTATGCTGTCTAGGTCAAAATAGACTAAAGTCAACACTTGGTCAACTCCAGTCAACTACACTAGTCAACTAGGTCAACAGGCCAAACTTAACCCAAACAAGTCTAATAAGTCTTACTAGGCCTAACCAAGCCTAGTCTAGCAATCACACACCAATCACAAGGTTATACAAGCCAACACAAGTCACATATCAAGATACATCACTATCATGCATATTCAATATTATATATATATATATATATATATATATATATATATATAAGAGAAGGGAACTAACATGTAAAGCTATGTGTGTGTGTGAACATGGAGGTGTACATGAAAAGGGAATTCAACACTAGGCCCTATATCTTGTACCCTCAAATATACATATCTATATACACATATATGCATATATAACCATAGGAAATCTCTATCTACCATATTAACACATTGCCTTATATTACACATGCATCAATCCATATATTTATAAAAAAAAAAATATATATATATATATATATATATTAGAGGGAAAATGACATGCATAAAAGTGTAATCATCAAGACATGTGTGTGTGTTATATGGACAGGAAGACAGTGATTAGGAACCTGTGTAAAATAGGGTTCACACATATACAAGCTTACACAAACACACACAAAGGCATAAGGGCTGATTTGTGGGCATGTTAAGGGTTGGTTTGGGGCTGTCCATGTGTGGGCTAACATGGATTGATTTTGGACTGCTAATGGGCATGGTTAAGGATAGGTATTAAGAGCTAATGGTGGCTGATTTGTGCTGTCCTTTAGGGACTGGTATGTGGGGAAAATAAGAACTGAAATGTAGGGTGGTCATGGGGCATACCAAGGCTGTTATGGTGGTGGTTAAGGGGACTGGTTTAGGACAGCAATGTAGGGCTAAAATGTAGGCTTGCTAAGGACTGAACCAAGGGCAACTATGGCATATTATGTGGATAGTCAACACATGACAGCAAGGGGCTATAGGGACTGTCATCTAGGCTTGTGTGTTAAGATCATGTGTGACTGTGTGTGTGCCCAGGTGACAGGAAATGAGTGTTAGCATATATGTGAACTTGTGTATGTGTGTGTGTATAGAGAGTGTGTATTGTGCCAACTAAATCAATACACATGTTTTAAAGTCCTTAACTCAGATTTTGAAATATATTGAACTATCTCAGGTTCTCAACAAATTCTCAGATTTATATGTTATCACATTCTCAGTTATTAGGACATTCATTCATTCTTATCAAAATAGCTAATAAAGGGAAAGGGGAATAGTTCATCAAAATTCAGTGTAAATCAAAAAGGGTCTCAGGTTATTCAGATTTCTCAGTGAATAGGAATCTCAGGAATTGAAGGTTCTCATGACCTTAGATAGGAATGTAAACCATAATTTCAGATTTCCCATAGAACATGTATTACAAAAGAAAACTCAGTTTCAATGTACCAATGTGTGCACTTGACAGTTTTTGCAGTTCAAATGCAATTCACAAACCCAATCAAATTCTCATACATGAACCTAACATGTTGTCTATATATATAGCAATGAAACAACATGTTTAAATATGTGAAATTGGCATATCAACTGGGTTATCATTCGAAAATCAGTGAACAATCTATAACTATACAGATATTCTGAAATAACCAATCAAAGCACCATATGAACACAAAACACAACAACAACTCATGAAATAAACCCTAACTCATTACACATATACTCAGCATGCTTTAAAACATACAAACACATAGTTTTTACATTTGAATTTCAGGTTTTCATAGAAATTCAGTAAACTTGAAACAGTTTACTCAAATTCCGTAAAACTAGTTGAATGCATCAAATAAACCCAAAGTCTTGTTCTCACTTTAACATCAGACCCAAATCAAATCCCATTTTGACAGTTAAAAACAATTTAAACCAAAATCAACTCATAAATCACACATAAAACCAAATAACAGACCCCACATTTAAATCTCAGGTTTTGAACCAATTCCTCATCTAAACAATCTAAATTTCAACATACATTTAGAAATCAAGTAGGTGAACAAGTTAGGGGTTTAATAACATGAAATTAGCAGTGTAAATTAGGTTAAAATGATGCTAAAAATCAGATTTAAAACCTGGAACAAAACAGTGACATATGGACATAATGTGTGTATCAGGAAAAATAGGGAAAGATGGAAATTGATCTAGAAAATTAAACTAAAATGGTCAATTAATGGTTGGTAATAGTAAAAACACATGTGCACGTGTCCTAGGATCCAATTCGTGTCCACCATAGTTTGACACGACGTGTCCAATTTACAGAAAACCAAAACGAGCACAACACAGACACTGAAATCGAGTGCAGCCTCGTGCACGAGTGCACGCGTGTCGTACAATTGACACAGGACACATCGCGTCTCGTGTACACACCCACGTATTCGCCAGGTGTCAGGCTACGTGTCCAATACCCTGAATACCCGTGTCGAGTTGCACAGGCGTGTCCTAGACAACGTATCAGTACACGAAAATCTGCTGAACGAAACAGTGTAAAATCAATGTACAGCCTCGTGCGTGTCCGACACGACACGAGAGTGTTTCAAACTTTGAGGACCTCATGTCAGTGTCTTCCCCTAGGGCTGTGTCAAATCTTAGGTGTCCACGTGTCGTGTCCGTGTCGCAATCGCACCCGAGCAGCAGGGTATGAACAGTGCCCGTGCACGCGCACGCACGACAGCGTGTTCGTGTGTCCGTGTGGACTCGACACGACACTAAAACCACACAAAGACACAGGAAACACACAAGCGAGATCAAACCCTAATTTTCTATTCAAATAAAATCCTAAAATCAGGTCGAAATGTCCTTTGGGACATTTCATCAAACACCTAGGTCTATAGGCTGATACGTGTCCATTTAGGACACGAAATGGACACAAAACCTAGGTCTAGGCATACCTATAGGACCAGGACACTTAGGGCTAGGTCTACATGCAAAGAAACTAGAATTTTAATGGTGTTTACATTGATTTACCTATTGGTGTCAAAATACAAGAAAAGCCTCAAATGGGGGGGTTCCTCTTACTAGCAAACTTTTCCAAATTGCCCCAAAGCTGAGGTTGAACACCACAAATAGCAAGAAAATGAAAATTAGGATCTAATGCAATTGATTGGAGGGAAAAAGGAGATAAAATGGAATTACTATGGATTTTTGAAGATGAAAGCTCACCTCTTTCTAAACCTTGAGAGAAAAATAATAAAAGAGGCAAGAACAAATGGAAGAGGCATTAAATAGGGTGGGAAACCCTAGGTTGGCTGCCATGGGCTGAATAGGGTTTGGGTTTGGCTACATGGTATGGGCCTATGGGCTTTAAGGCTAGTTATTGATTTAAGGTTTAATCACAAGTCATGACTTGTGTCTAAATGCCTTCTATTCTAACTTGGGTTTAAATGACTAAACCATAGGTTAACTATAATCTAACTAGGGTTACATAACCTAACCAAGTCCAAACTCAACTAGGGTTAGCTCCTAGATTGGTCTACAAGGGTCAAAACTAGTCAAAGTCAACCTAGTCCAAACAATTCCAAAGTAATTTCCAAAAATTCCCATAAATTCAAATAAATTATAATAAATCCAAATAACCCTAAAAATGTCAAAAATACCCTAATCACATGGCTAGGCTCTAGGGTAGGCAGTCTCTACTGTTCACTAGCAAAATACCAAAAATCACAAGTTATGAATTTAAATAGTTTAAAAATAATTAAAAATCACTAAAAAGTATAATATGATATAAATATCCTTAAATAATAATTATAATTACAAAATTTCAAAATTATCCTCTTTTGAAAAATTGGGTGTTACAATCCTACCCACCCTATAAAAATTTTGTCCTCGAAATTAAGATGATCGCACCCCCTTCTAGGTCAACATAGTCAAGGGTCAATCACTAGTCAATTTTCTCAACATCCTAGTACTTGGTCATTAGCTGGTCAACTTCTTAGGATTTTACCTATGCTAGCTACCTAAGTGTTGGCAACTAGAATTTAGCAAAAGAGAAACTCTATAATAGGCTAGCTCTTAACCTTCCAAATCCTATCAAGTCACCCATAACTAAATACCCGCAAGCTAAGCACACCAATCCCAAATACTACGTATATATATGCTCAAGAACAACAACCCATCACATATATCCTAAGATATCATCTATATATATAGGCCTCTTAGTCTTAGGTGAACTATAACTTATACTCAAGGTCAGGCTCTGGTCACTGGGTGCCTCACTGGAAGGATAAAGGAAACAATAAATAATCATCAAGGTTGTATGGCATACTAACATCCTATGTATAAACTGGTTGGTACTATAAATAACAGGGAAATCATCTACAATAGGTTACTATTCTAATACCTATGCTAACTATCATCTCTAGGGTACAGACACTCTACAAGTTACTATATCATTATACTATGAAGGAACTACCTATGAACAAGCTCTACAAACTAAATATCCCTACTCCTAAGTCATTTATAACAATAAAAAGGGTATGTTGTTTTTTAAACCTTCTCAAGATACAATCTGCTAATCATATGTGTCTGCCCAAATCATGTTGTCTAGAGTCTTCATCATGCTAGTGAGCAAGGATACGATAATCACAGAGTCCTTGACTAAGGTACGTACCTCTAGGTTCATGGTATTTAAAATTTTTGTATTGCCGTATGCGACGGTGAAAACATTAAATTCCCATACCCAAGAAATACATCCGAAATCTGACTACATGTCCTCACTATGCCAACTAACACGACTATCGAAGATTCTAGATCCCATAATTTAGGTGACCTAGCCCATATGATTCTGAAAAAAAAACAACATAACAAAAGAACAACATGACAAACTTAATAAATCAGCGAGGAACAGATGGAATCAGATTTCAAGGTAGTTATAAAAGATAATTCCAGAAAAGGAATTGAGAAGAACGGAACTTGCAGCAAGATCTCCAATGGTCTGTATATCCTTGACTGTCCTGACGATAGCTCGCCCTGCTAGTTTCCCTTGGTCTGCTGCTGATACTGTATGAATCACCGCTGCTGAGAGAAATCAGAAATGACGGAAGAAAATCTCTGTACAGATAGAGGTGCACCTCCAATATAGCAGAAATGCCAACCTGAGTCGGCACAACAGGAGCTGCAGTCTCGAGGCCCTGATGAACAGGACGAGAGATGGCCAGCCTCTCGATAGTATCTCCCGAACCGAAGCGATGAGATCGTCTTCATAACCATCATGAAGGCGGATCAAACCAAGAAGCAATTACTGAGAATGAAGCAAAAAATCAAGGAAGGACAGTTTATATTCAAGGGAAATCAATAAGCAGCAATTGGATAAAAGGAATCTGATTAAGAGTTTTTCCTAATGTGATTGAGTACCCCAAAAAATATCATAATCCTACTGCAGGCTGTAGTGATACTCTAGTTCGAATACCACTACATAAACTTGACCTGCATGGGCCACCACTAAAAACGTGTCACGACCCGCACCCACCGTGAGGGTACGAGTACGTAACAGCGCCCAGCCTACGCCGTAGTGTCGGCGGTAGAACGCTGTTCTAGGTCATAAACTATAACTACATAACATAAAATATACTCTCCAAAAGGAGGCCAACACAGAGGTACAACTCAATCACAATCTAAGGTAGAATGTAACACGATGGAAATAGATAAGAAATCCTTAACTGAGGTACAGCAGAATGAAATAATAAAGTCTCATCAACTCTAAAATATACAACTCTGAAAATAAAGACAACAACTAAGCATGAAAAGAAGGAACAGTCTAAGCTATCTACACTATACAAGGTATTATCCCGAGCAGCTGCCTGAACCTCTCCAGGGGTCCAGGTCGCGAGTGTCAACTAGGCAAGCTCCAAGTAAGGGTGCAGGGTTCCTCATCATCCTTTGTAAAATTTTTAACAGGTCCAGTCAGGACGGGAGCGAGCACAAAATATCTCACGCAGTTCATATTATGTTAGGAAATATAAAGCATGCAATAGAGTAAGGTACATGAAACGCTGAAAGAAGAATGTATATGAAAACAGCAGAGATTTGATAATGGAAAATATCTATATATGATAAGTACGAACTGTAAGCAACATGTGATTTAGAGTACAATATGGTTATGTAAACGGGTTTGGTTATACAATAAAATGGGACTCCTTTGTACGTGGGTGTACAATGGACATATACAATTTTTTATACAATATGATTGATCACATAACCAATTCTACTCTCCTTTCCCAATCAATACACAAGGATCCAATTCAGTTACGTTACCTTATACAATAGCTTGTACAATGGCTTATACAATGGCTCAATGTGATAATGAGAGTACAATATGCATAATGAGTGTACAATAATAAGGGTATTCAATAAATACAATATGTAAGTGAAACGTACATCACAATATGTATTTAGTGAATACAAGGAGATAACATCTCAGAAGAAGATTCGTATAGTACCAATCCGTGATAATAATCGTGTCAGCATCAAGTACAGTAATCTAGAGCAAGAATGTTAATCCAGACAAGTATGAAACGGTCAGAGAATGTACTCGCCTGGTATCTTAATGTCTGAAGTAAATGTACTGTCCGAGATGAGGTACCTGACTCCTAGTTAGAGCAACACAAGTCAAGATGTATACATGGGATGATAAATATGATCTACGATACGTCTGTATGCTGTCTAGGTCAAAATAGACTAAAGTTAACACTTGGTCAACTCCAGTCAACTACACTAGTCAACTAGGTCAACAGGCCAAACTTAACCCAAACAAGTCTAATAAGTCTCACTAGGCCTAACCAAGCCTAGTCTAGCAATCACACACCAATCACAAGGCTATACAAGCCAACACAAGTCACACATCAAGATACATCACTATCATGCATATTCAATATTATATATATAAGAGAAGGGAACTAACATGTAAAGCTATGTGTGTGTGAACATGGAGGTGTACATGAAAAGAGAATTCAATACTAGGCCCTATATCTTGTACCCATATATATACATATCTATATACATATATATGCATATATAACCATAGGAAATCTCTATCTACCACATTAACACATTGCCTTATATTACACATGCATCAATCCATATATTTATATAGCTATATATTAGAGGGAAAATGACATGCATAAAAGTGTAATCATCAAGACATCTGTGTGTGTTATATGGACAGGAAGACAGTGATTAGGAACCTGTGTAAAATAGGGTTCACACATATACAAGCTTACACAAACACACACAAAGGCATAAGGGCTGATTTGTGGGCATGTTAAGGGTTGGTTTGGGGCTGTCCATGTGTGGGCTAACATGGATTGATTTTGGACTGCCAATGGGCATGGTTAAGGATAGGTATTAAGAGCTAATGGTGGCTGATTTGTGCTGTCCTTTAGGGACTGGTATGTGGGGAAAATAAGGACTGAAATGTAGGGTGGTCAAGGGGCATACCAAGACTGTTATGGTGGTAGTTAAGGGGACTGGTTTAGGACAGCAATGTAGGGCTGAAATGTAGGCTTGCTAAGGACTGAACCAAGGACAACTATGGCATGTTATGTGGACAGTCAACACATGACAGCAAGGGGCTATAGGGACCGTCATCTAGGCTTGTGTGTTAAGATCATGTGTGACTGTGTGTGTGTGTCCTGGTGACAGAAAATGAGTGTTAGCATATATGTAAACTTGTATATGTGTGTGTGTATAGAGAGTGTGCATTGTGCCAACCAAATCAATACACATGTTTTTAAGTCCTTAACTCAGATTTTGAAATATATTGAACCATCTCAGGTTTTCAACAAATTCTCAGCTTTATATGTTATCACATTCTCAGTTATTAGGACATTCATTCATTCTCATCAAAATAGCTAATAAAGGGAAAGGGGAATAGTTCATCAAAATTCAGTGTAAATCAAAAAGGGTCTCAGGTTATTCAGATTTCTCAGTAAATAAGAATCTCAGGAATTGAAGGTTCTCATGACCTTTGATAGGAATGTAAACCATAATTTCAGATTTCCCATAGAACATGTATTACAAAAGAAAACTCAGTTTCAGTGTACCAATGTGTGCACTTGACAGTTTTTGCAGTTCAAATGCAATTCACAAACCCAATCAAATTCTCATACATGAACCTAACATGTTGTCTATATATATAGCAATAAAACAACATGTTTAAATATGTGAAATTGGCATATCAACTGGGTTATCATTCGAAAATCAGTGAACAACCTATAACTATACAGATATTCTGAAATAACCAATCAAAGCACCATATGAACACAAAACACAACAACAACTCATGAAATAAACCCTAACTTATTACACATATACTCAGCATGCTTTAAAACATACAAATACATAGTTTTTACATTTGAATTTCAGGTTTTCACAGGAATTCAGTAAACTCGAAACAGTTTACTCAAATTCCATAACACTAGTTGATTGCATCAAATAAACCCAAAGTCTTGTTCTCACTTCAACATCAGACCCAAATCAAATCCCATTTTGACAGTTAAAAACAATTTAAACCAAAATCAACTCATGAATCACACATAAAACCAAATAACAGACCCCACATTTAAATCTCAGGTTTTGAACCAATTCCTCATCCAAACAATCTAAATTTCAACATACATTTAGAAATTAACTAGGTTAACAAGTTAGGGGTTTAATAACATGAAATTAGCAGTGTAAATTAGGTTAAAATGATGCTAAAAATCGGATTTAAAACCTGGAACAAAACAGTGACATATGGACATAATGTGTGTATCAAAAAAAATAGGGAAAGATGGAAATTGATCTAGAAAATTAAACTAAAATGGTCAATTAATGGTTGGTAATGTTAAAAACACATGTGCACGTGTCCTAGGATCCAATTCGTGTCCACCATAGTGTGACACGACATGTCCAATTTACAGAAAACCAAAATGAGCACAACACAGACAATAAAATCGAGTGCAGCCTCGTGCACGAGTGCACGCGTGTCGTGTACTCGACACAGGACACATCGCATCTCGTGTACACACCCACGTGTTCGCTAGGTGTCAGGCTACATGTCCAACACCCTGAATACCCGTGTCGAGTCGCACAAGCGTGTCCTAGACAGCGTATCAGTGCACGAAAATCCGCTGAACAAAACAGTGTAAAATTAATACACAGCCTCGTGCGTGTCCGATACGACACGAGAGTGTCTCAAACTTTGAGGACCTTGTGTCAGTGTCTGCCCCTAGGGCTGTATCAAATCTTAGGTGTCCACGTGTCGTATCCATGTCGCAATCGTACCCGAGCAGCAGGGCATGAACAGTGCCCGTGCACGCGCATGCACGACAGCGTGTTCGCGTGTTCGTATGGACTCGACACGACACTAAAACCACACAAAGACACAGGAAACACACAAGCGAGATCAAACCCTAATTTTCTATTCAAATAAAATTCTAAAATCAGGTCGAAATGTCCTTTGGGACATTTCATCAAATAACTAGGTCTATAGGCTGATACGTGTCCATTTAGGACACGAAATGGACACAAAACCTAGGTCTAGGCATACCTACAGGACCAGGACATTTAGGTCTAGGTCTACATGCAAAGGAACTAGATTTTTAATGGTGTTTACATTGATTTACCTATTGGTGTCAGAATGCAAGAAAAGCCTCAAATGGGGGGGTTCCTCTTGCTAGCAAACTTCTCCAAATTGCCCCAAAGCTGAGGTTAAACACCACAAATAGCAAGAAAATGAAAATTAGGATCTAATGCAATTGATTGGAGGGAAAAAGGAGATAAAATGGAATTACTATGGATTTTTGAAGATGGAAGCTCACCTCTTTCTAAAGCCTGAGAGAAAAATAATAAAGGAGTAAAGAACAAATGGAAGAGGCATTAAATAGGGTGGAAAACCCTAGGTTGGCTGCCATGGGCTGAATAGGGTTAGGGTTTGGCTACATGGTGTGGGCCTATGGGCTTTAAGGCTAGTTATTGATTTAAGGTTTAATCACAAGTCATGACTTGTGTCTAAATACCTTCTATTTAACTTGGGTTTAAATGACTAAACCATAGGTTAACTCTAATATAACTAGGGTTACATAACCTAACCAAGTCCAAACTCAACTAGGGTTAGCTCCTAGGTTGGTCTACAAGGGTCAAAACTAGTCAAAGTCAACCTAGTCCAAACAATTCCAAAGTAATTTCCAAAAATTCCCATAAATTCAAATAAATTATAATAAATCCAAATAACCCTAAAAATGTCAAAAATACCCTAATCACATGGCTAGGCTCTAGTGTAGGCAGTCTCTACTGTTCACTAGCAAAATACCAAAAATCATAAGTCATGAATTTAAATAGTTTAAAAATAATTAAAAATTACTAAAAATCATAATATGATATAAATATCCTTAAATAATAATTATAATTACAAAATTTCAAAATTACCTACTTCTGGAAAACTGGGTGTTACAGCCTGCCTGCATGCGGCTGGCATTTGTGGCTGCATATGCAGCCCGCATGCGGCTGGTAGTGTACATGCGGCTAGAAGTCATAGTGGCCGCGTGGGCCTCTTCCGTGCGGCCGAAAGTCCTAGTGGCCGTATGAACATTCTCCATGCGGCTGCCAGTTTACATACGGCTGGAAATCATAGTGGTCACGTGGGCCTCTTTCATGCGGCCAGACATCATAGTTGCCGCATGAGCATCCTCTATGCGGCTGGCAGCACTGGCCGCATGAGCCTTCTATATGCGGTAGGCTTTTGTGGCCGCATGAGTCTTCAAGCGGCTAGCGCCCTTCTGTGGCTTCTTCCTGGACCGTGTAGAGTTACCCTTTGCCCCTGCAAGTCCAGCATCATAGTGTTTTTCTCTACCGGACTTGGGGACAGCAGAGTCCTCTATGGTCTAAAGTGGGGCCGCAAGAGGGTCTTTTCCGCCTTCTTGGGCAACAGAGAGTACTCCTTCGAGAGTTAGGGAGGAGTGAATGATTTGGGCCTCCACTCCTTGTGGGCCTTCTTCGTACGGGCTCGCTGCTGGACCGGGCTAGTGCTCCGGTCGAAGAGTATTTTTTTAAATGCCTGCTGATCGAACCGGGAGACCAGCATTTGCTGAGTGGAGCCAAGTTTGGCTGCGTCCGATTGTGTCACCAACTCCTCAGCCGTGGAGAAGTTAGTCCCCAACAGAGTCGCCATCGTATTTTCTATTGATTGTAAAAGTACATAACAATTTTATAGGAGGACTGAACTTAGACTTACAATACAAACTCGCTCGTACAAAGAAAGCCTAGGAACGAAAACCTAGGTACAGCAATCTAAGTACGATTATTTATTTTTGATTCTGGGGGGTGACGGTAGAGGCTCGGGAAAGCGACGGCAGCTCTGCCTTACTCCTTGGACGATCGACCGTAGCCTTGGCTCTGATGAAGAAATGCTCTCTGAATGTGTGGAGAGACTATTCTGTGCGTGCTTTTTTCTCTCTGTATGTCCAGCCGGGGTGGTCCTCTCTTCTCTCCTCTCCCTTGCAAGAGAATGGCACCTTGCTATTTATAGGAGTGGGGTGTGATTATTTAGGGTTTGCAATAATTGCCCCTTAAAGAGTCGGCGGTTTGGGGATTAATTGCCATTTCCCTTGATCTTGTTTTGTTGGCAATTAATCTGGGTCGTTAATCTTGACTGCAATAAATCTGGACAGTTAATGTTGATTACGCCAAATCTGTATGGGCAATTAATGTTGATTGCCACAAATCTTCGTGATTTGTTATGACAAGCTCGGATATCTTGCTACGTGTTCAATCTGCTTGATTATAATAAATCTGATTTGATCCGAGTAATTATGATGATTGAACTAAATCTGGTTGTTAGGATTTGTTGATAGTAACAAATCAGAGTGGATAAATCTTGATTGATTTAGTGCCACGTGTCCAACCAACATTATGCAGCGAGTCGGGGGGAACTAATCCTCTACCACGTGTCCTAACCGCGAGCCACAGAGACAGGGTGTCTTAATAGAGCCGCATGAAGGTGGCTTCTCAGGAGTTGAACCGCATGAAGGTGCCAGCCGTATAGGTATGGCCTCTAAAATCTGAGCCGCATGAGGGTGGCTTCTCAGGATTTAAACTGCATGAAGGTGACAGCCACATAGGTATGGCCTCCGAAATCTGAGTCGTATGAGGGTATCTTCTCAGGATTTGAACCGCATAAGGCTGGCCACGTGTCAAGGCTGCATGGACGTAGCCTCTAAGCATTTGAGCCGTATGGAGATGGTCCCCATGATTCGAGCCGTATGAGAGTAGCAGCCGCATGGGGGTGGCCTCATGATCAGCCGCATGGAGATGGGGCCGCATAATGAGCTTTGGAATTGGGGGATTTATGCCAGCTATAGAGATTTTCTTCGTTTTCCTAGGAGTACGCCTTTATGTCAGAGTCATCATTGCAGCTTTATGTCAGAGCTGTCAGTTCACCTTTATGTCAGAGCCGTCTTGTTGTGTCAGAGCATTAAATAAGGCCGCTGCTTGAGGGCCAACTATACGTGGTATTGAATGAGGCCGCTGCATAGAACCGCATAGAGCTATGGGGATTTATGAGCCGCATGAAACTCTTTTGAGGCGCATGGAACTCTAATGAACTTTTGTGCCGCATGGCGCTCTAATGAACTTTTGAGCCGCATGAAACTCTCCTAGTCTTGAGCCGCATAGGATTTCCTGTTCATTTCCATGCTTCTACAGACATGAAGACTTGAAGCACTTATTCGTCAATCCATTCTACGAAGGGGGAATGGACATAATAATGTCAACTCTCATGGACATCGTCCAGAAGGAGAAGGAACCTGTATGCGTATACATAGAGCGCTCCCGCCAGGCCTCTATAAGATTACCCCTGGTATACCAGAGCCCATGCTTATGGACTCCTGCCGCAAAAAAATGCTTCCAACCATCAAATTGTGGCATAGCGCTCCTTGTATAGAGTAGATGCCCTTTATTACAGAGGCAGACGTGGCAGAATAGAAAGCTCAAGACGCACAGCTATTGGGACTGAGTTTCCCATCGCTTGAAGACAAAGGAAGGCACTCATCTAGCAACAATCCCGCTCCAAAGGATGGTAAAGAGAAACAAGCTATGATCGTCAATATCTTTAAGGGTTCAATAACAATGAACCCTAAGCTGGCGGATGCACAGATCCCAAAAGAGACCTACTCCTTCAACGCAAAGACATAGTAGAAGTCTTCGATATGCTGACGAAGGGTGGCAAGCTTCAGCTTTCGCTTCCTAAGCGTCCCGATGAAGTGGAAAAGATTGACAATCCAAAATACTGCCACTACCACTAGTATGTTCACTATTCGACACATGACTTCTACGTATTGAAAAGACAGATTCAGCACCTCACCGACGTCAAGGTCATCTTGCTCGACTACGAGGAAAAGACTATTACTGCCAACATGATCACTCTCCAGTTTGGAAGTTTTCTGAGAACAAAGGCTCAAGACAGCGTAATCTCGATCCTGAGAGCAACGATAGAAGTAGTCAAGCTTCCACCGTTCCATGACAACGCTCAAGGCCTTATCACATTTACAATGTTGCAAGGCAAAGTGATGTGGATCCACCCTGATCTTACCCCAGACATGATGGTGCCTACAGCCCACTTTGTCAAGGGAAAGAATGTCAAGTCGTGTCACATGGTTTCTACATTGGCTGATGACTCTGGTTATCACTTGCTCGGCTCACCAGCGAGAAGAAAATTATCCTACGGCTGAGGAAACATCTCCACCTATTGTGGCCACCGCCTCCGATGCATCGGAAGCAGGCCTTGTAGGAATGAATTGTAAAGCGCAATACTCTAAAGGGGGTGAATAGAGTAGGCAGCGGAATATTGATAATTTAAAAAGTTAGCAGCAAGATCACAGAAAAATGTCATAAGTAAATAAATGTAAACGCAGAGATCAGAAAGCAAACGCAAAGACGACGATGTATACTAATTTTCCTTTTGTGAGGACTATTCCAGTCGGAAGAACTCTAGCTTCTAGTTGAGTTCACTATTAAAAAATATCGTAAGTTTTCATACAAAGTCCTTGCAACTTCTACAAACGCAATCTTTGATATGAATTACTCTACCAACTTCAGTTGCGAAGTATCTTTCTTCAATCAAGCCTCTGATTATAATCACTCTGAAGCTTCTAGACCATATCACACTGGCAAATCGACTAGAGGATTGTAACTGGCTTGGGATTTAAAAATTAAAGTTTAGAACACTTTTGAATAGAGCAATAGGCTTTAGAGAGAAGAGACGAAAGTGAATGAGTGAATTGAAATGATCGAAATCCTTCTCTATTTATAGCTTTTCCAAAGGCAGAACTCTGTCAGAATTCGAGCAAAATTCGGGAACTCTATGAGAAAATCTCGGCAAGATCCGTAAATGCAGGAAGACCAAGTTCAAAAAGCAAAGTTCACTAACTGAACTCTGGTCGAACTCGGGCCGAGTTCTGTCAGGGTTTTGTTAGGTTTTTGTAAATAGATTTTTAGGAATTTTGAAATTATTTTAAGCAGTTAGGAGCTTTTTATAAATTGGGACTGTTTTTTAAAACATAGGATATTTTTAAAAATATTTTTAGGGTAGCCTATTTTCCAGTACGACTCGGTGTACAATGTATTCCTAGACTAAAGAAATGTGAAAATTATATTGTATAGAGGAAATACAGACTCGAGTGGCAAACACAGCTTCGATCTTGAACAGAATGGGTAGCAGTTCTGGCAGTATCCAAGAGTCCAAATAAACTTGAGTAGCCCTTATATCGAGACAGAGTTTGATTAATTATTAAAATTAGGTTTGACATGACCAATGGGCCAACAATCTCCCCCATTTTGATAATTGACAAACCTTGACCGATATAACATCTTGATCAATAAGATTTGAAAGATAATCAAAATTGTACTGTATCCTGAAAAAAATGTTCATGTATCCTTCCAAATATGTTAGATACTATTTCTCCCCCGTTGCCACTTAACAAAATAATTACAAAGAGAGAAAGCTCTCCCGCAATTTATGCATAAGGAACAATCAATAAAGAAATACAAATATAATATATAGAAAAATAAGCATTTCACAGGAAGTTTATATTGAAGCATAAAGAGAGAGTGCTATAACAAGAATAAATGCTAAACTGAAATAAAATATGCTAGGCAAAGCATAATAAGATATTCACCATACATCAGCTCAGTCAATCACAATCTCAGTGCAAAATAAACTAAAAGATAGAGTACTAATAATATCCTGCAATGTCGGAGCATTTCTAAGTAAACATAAATATAACAAAGTCTCAAAAAGTGACATCTAGACAAAATACAATACAACTAGATCATAAATTCTCTGAATCGTCATCATCATCAGCAGTGCCAGCACGGCCACCATATCCGGATGGACCAGCTCCAGAAGTGCCAGCTCTAGAATGATATGGAGTAGCACCAGAACTACGGTTCCAGTCATTTGCATTACCAGGCTGAAAGAGAGTGTGAACCGCCTCATCCTCATAGCGGTAGCCGGAGACAGCTGGATCTCTGGGAAGAGAACTAGCAGAATGTCCAGTCTAGGCAAAATAGAGATCGACAAAAGAGTTGGCGAGTGCCTGGAACCGACTCACATCACGAAACTCATGTTCCCTAGATGTGTCAGTGATGAATATCTGCATATCAGAAAGATGCTGATGAATACCCTCAAAAGACATAGGTAAGCTTGAGGAGGTGGAGCAGGAGTAATAAAAGGTGCAGGAGGAGCGGCTGCGCTGCGACGTGACAACTGGAGAGACTTGGGCTCAGGGTCCACAGCACAAGTAGAAAGATCAACATCAAAACAATGAAAGATGCGTGGTATGAACATCACATAAGAAAGATTTTTTTCTCTTTCGTGACAACATCCCATCATCTGAATGATAGTCTTAGAAACCGAAAATGGAATTCCCTTGATGATATGATAGAGGGTAGACAGTTCAAGATTTGTAACATCATCTTTTGAAGTTGATTTAGGAAGAATAGTGGAATAGATGATGCAATACAACTCATAGTTAAGTAAGTTCAAGTTTGCAGCCTTGAACTTTCCAGAACGAACACGGGCAGGTGCACGAAGGTCGTTCTTGAAACTGATAAGAGTCATGCCATCGGGAAAATCTAACTCGGTGATATCATCAAGCGGGGCACCTTCGTTAGGAACACCAAGGATTTCTGCTAAGATGGTATCATCGAACTTAATGTTGATACTGCCGACATGAGTGCTAACAGAGAAAGTATCTAAAACAAAGTTGCAGTAGAACAATCTAATGGCATTAGTAGCTATAGGATATTTGAGGGTAACAAGTCGGTGTAAACCTAATGCCTCAAATAATGGACGGTGGTCCAAAAATACAGTCCACTTAATCGGGGCTCAAGTGCATATGTTACGCATGGCAAAGTCAGCGTACCATAACAATGAGTGATCATGAGTTTCAAAGAAAAACTAATTAAACTTACCGTCGGCCGATTGGACCGGGGAAAAGAGAAAATCCTCTGGAGGATTCGAAGAGGAAGCTTTTTCACTGGCTTGGGTCTTCTTCCTCTTGGATGGAGTGAATCCCTTAGGCATTTTCTTCCAAAATTGAATTAAAACTAATGAATTGAATGAGATAGAAGGAGAATGTTATACCTTCCGAGAGTTGAGTATGTGGTAAAGATCGAGATTTTCCGTACGAAACCAAATTTTGGATTGAAATCTCCAAGTATAATGGAAGCAATGGGTTGGAGAGTTTCTATGGTTTGGAGAGGGCTCGGGCGACAGCTGCTGTTTGAAAGAGGAGTTTGGAAGAGATGAAGAAAAGGGGGCCTCGGGTTCTGACTTAAAAGAATATACCACCAACAGAACTCTGGCCGAACTCGGACCGAATTTTCTTAGGGTTCTTTAGATAAATTTTGAAAAAAAAATTTGCAGGCTACATTCTTTTCATCTTTTCCTTTCAATTATTTAACACCAAGTTCAGTAATTTTAAATTTTAACTAATATAATTAATATTATTTTATAAATTAAATTTTGATATATAGCGAATGTTTCAGATTAGCTTTAGGGGTACTGTCCCAGCTAACGGGAGTTCACCGAGAATAATTAAATACTGCTTTGCTTCGACCGTAGTCGTGGTGACATACAGACCCTTTGTAGGCTTGTCTCAAAAATAATTTTTTGAGTATTGAAAAATAATTAATAAAAAAATTAATTGATACTATTAATATATAAAATTCCTAATTTTCGACGTAAATAATTGAAACGATCTTCCGCTAAAGGTTTTGTAAAGTTATCAGCTAATTGATTCTCTGTGTCTATGTATACAAGGTTTATATCTCTATTTTGTTGATGATCTCTAAGAAAATGATGTCGAATCTCGATATGCTTAGTGCGAGAGTGACATATTGGATTCTTAGTCAAATTAATAGTACTAGTGCTGTCACAGAAAATGGGTATATGTGTGTATAGTAAACCAAATTCTTCTAAGGTTTATTTCATCCATAAAATTTGTGTACAACAACGTCCTGCGGAGATATACTCAGTCTTAGTCGTTGATAATGTGACAGAATTTTATTTTTTTCTAAACCAAGATACTAGAGCTTTGCCTAGGAAATGACATGTGCCACAAATACTTTTTTTTATCTACTTTGCATCTAGCAAAATCAGCATCCGAATAACCGGTTAGGTCAAACGACGTGGTTTTAGGATACCATAAGCTAACAGAAGAAGTGCCTTTAAGGTATAGGAAGATACGCTTAACCGCGCATAGATGTGATTCCTTAGGGTTAGCCTGAAAACGTGCACACAAGCAAACACTAAACATTATATCAGGAAGACTAGCAGTTAAGAAAAGTAAACTACCAATCATACCTAGATAAATTACATATGTCGACTGGTTTTCCATGTCATCAATATCAAGCTCAGTCGAAGTTGCTATTGGAGTGCCAAGTGGTTTGACTGCTTCAGAGGAAGGGCGTAGCAAGCGACGAAATGCTTCGGGAAGTTGAAAATAAGCATAGATCCGGAGATTCCCGAATAGGTCAACCTTTCGAACTGCTGCTGAATCCATGTGCAGGCAAGAGACAACCTGGCGAACTGAAACATCTTAGTAGCCAGAGGAAAAGAAAGCAAAAACGATTCCCGTAGTAGCGGCGAGCGAAATAGGAGCAGCCTAAACCGTAAAAATGGGGTTGTGGGAGAGCAATACAAGCATCGTGCTGCTAGGCGAAGCGGTGGAGTGCCGCACCCTAGATGGCGAGAGTCTAGTAGCCGAAAGCATCACTAGCTTACGCTCTGACCCGAGTAGCATGGGGCACGTAGAATCCGTGTGAATCAGCAAGGACCACCTTGCAAGGCTAAATACTCCTGGGTGACCGATAGCGAAGTAGTACCGTAAGGGAAAGGTGAAAAGAACCCCCATCGGGGAGTGAAATAGAACATAAAACCGTGAGCTCCCAAGCAGTGGGAGGAGAATGTGATCTCTGACCGCGTGCCTGTTGAAGAATGAGCCGACGACTCATAGACAGTGGCTGGGTTCATTGAACTATTTTAACAAGTCTTTTGTGTACTTGGCTTGATTAATGAACGTCCCATTGTTGGTCAGTTTGATTTGCAGTCTGAGAAAGAATTTAAGTTATCCCATCATGCTCATCGCAAACTCATTCTGCATACACTTTGAAAATTATTGACAGAGAGATTCATCAGTAGATCCAAAAATGATATCATCTACATAAATTTGAGTTAAAAGAAGATTGCCATTAAAGAATTTTATAAATGGTATAGTATCAACCTTCCCTTTTGTAAAATTGTTGTCAAGTAGAAAAGAGCTTAGACGATCGTACCAAGCACGATGGGCTTGTTTCAAACAATATAAGGCTTTCTTCAACTTGAAAACATAATCAGGATTTTAAAAATTGAAAAAACTTGGAGGTTGAGATAAATAAACTTCTTTTTTTATAAAACCGTTCAAAAATGCACTTTTGACATATATTTGAAATAATTTAATGTTATAAAAACATGCAAATGCACATAACATGCGAATGGGTTCTAATATCGCAACTGGGGCATAAGTCTCATCGTAGTCGATATCTTCTTCTTGATTATATCCTTAACGTACGAGTTGAGCCTTATTACGAGTCATTAAGCCATTCTTATTCAGTTTATTTCGGAATACCCAGCGGGTGCCAATGACCGGATGATCAATGGGCTTGGGAACAAGTTCCCAAACTTGATTCCATTCAAATTGGTTCAATTCCTCTTGCATAGCATCTAACAAAAAATTATCACTATATGCTTCTTCAATATTTTTGGGTTCAAGCTGTGAAATAAAAGCAAAACAGAAAGCTATATCTTTACTAGAGGAACGAGTACTTACGTCCATGGTAATCTCACCAATTGCCAAGTCCTTTGGATGGTCTACCAAAAATCTCATTTCTTTTGGCATATCCTCTAGATTGCTGGTTCCGGCTTCTGGTTCTGTACGTGATTTGCTTGGAGAATCAGTTGGTGCTTTGTATGAAGGTTCTGCAAGAGCTGTACTTGGTGTACTTATGTCTTCATCATCATCGACTGAGTGTTGATTGAGTTCATCAAATTTAACATTTATTGATTCTTCGATGATCATGGTTCTCTTGTTGAAGACTCTGTACCCTTTGCCCTTTGCCGCATAACCTAAAAAGATACCTTCATCGGCCTTTTCGTCAAATTTACTAAGATAGTCTTTAGCATTAAGAATAAAGCATTTATAACAAAAAAATTTGATATAAGAAACAGAAGGTGTTCTATCAAACCATAGCTCATAGGGAGTCTTCTTCGATATAGGTCAAATTAGAGCCCTATTGAGAACATAGCACGCTGTATTGATAGCTTCAGCCCATAGCTATTTAGGTAGACTGAACTGGTTTAACATAACTCTAGCCATTTCAGATAGAGTCCTGTTCTTACGTTCTACAATTCTATTTTGTTTTGGAGTCCTAGGGCAAGAGAATTCATGCAAATAACCGTGTGTATCACAAAATTGTTTAAATTCTACATTTTTAAATTCGTCGCCATGATCACTTCGAATACGAGTAATCATGAAACCTTTTTCATTTTGAACTTTCTTGCAAATGGTGACGAATTCTGATAATGCATCGTTCTTGCATGCAAAAAATTATATGCACGTGTATATAGAGAAATCATCTACTATTACAAATACATATAACTTACTACCAAGGCTAGCAATTCTACTAGGTCCAAATAAATCTATATGCAGTAATTATACAGGTCTAGTGGTTCTTACAACGTTCTTGGACTTAAAAGCGGATCAGGTAGCTTTGTTCTTTTCACGTTCACTACATACCGTACCCTTCTTGAAAGAAATATTCGGTAAGCCTCGTACCAGCTTCTTTGTGGATAATCTTGAAATTGTGTCCATATTTGCATGACCGAGTCTTATGTGCCATAGTTGACTCTCATCACTTTTGGCCATCAAGCATCTACCTGCTTTGTTACAATCTTCTAATAGATAGAAAACATATATATTGTCTTCCCTGATACCTTCAAAAATAGTACCACAAGTTGAGCTATCAACTATAGTATATTTATCTTTGACGAAGTTAATACCATAACCATGGTCAGCTAAATGGCTTATGCTAAGCAGATTATGTTTTAACTCAGTAACTAGACAAACATCTTTAATCACAGGGTAGGGGGCCTTACCAATATTTTCGATACCAATTATGTACCTTTTCAAATTATTACCGAAGGAAACATATCCTTCTTTCTTCTTCGACAGTGTTGCGAATAATGAAGCATCACCGGTCATGTGCCGTGAGCAACCGCTGTCGAGGATCCATTTACTTCTAGCATGTGAAGGGTGTTTCACCTACAAAAGAATTTGTAGATGAAAACTTTGGTACCCATTTCTTGTAGGGTCCTGGAATGTTAGTTTTTGTTATCCATGCACAAACCTTCAAATCAATAAGCTTTCTAACTCTACATACAGAAGAAATATGACCAATGGTGCCATAATAGTGACATCTAACATGTTGAGTATTGAATGCAGTATGTTGTGCATTTTTGGTAGGTTTAGGTTTTCAAGTGTAAAAGAATGCATGCCTATTTGTCTTTTCGGGCGAACGTTTGGTTTGGTTAGGTGTGATAGTATTGGGTTTGACCGTGTTCCGATGATTCGATAAGTGACACGTGTTAGGGTAGGAAGTAGCAACTTTAGGCTGTTTTCTAACCTAATTTCCAACTTTTTGGAGGTGTCATGTAACAAGCTATATTTAGCAGTGAGGGCATCATTTCTAATAATAGCTTGTTGGAGACATTTCTTCTCTTTAAGTAAGTCTTCCTCTAATTGGGTAATGGTCTTGTCCTTCTCTTCGGATAGTCTTTGGGTCTCGTGTAATAACAACTTAACAGAAAAAAGCTCACCTATCTCACTAGAATTATTACTACATATAACCTCATCTAGTAGGTCGGTAAGTCTTTCTATTTCACCTTTGTACTCGTTGAGTACCTTCTTAGAGGTCTGGTATCTACTACACAGTCTTCTGTAATCCCTTAAAAGGTCAGTAAAGGCTTCGCCTAGTTGCTCAGAGGTAAAATCATCACAAGTATAAAACAGGGGGTTAGTGGTTACCTGATCGTAAGCCATCAAATATATATTTGCAACGTCATCTGATTGTTCGTCTTCTGAGTCATTGGTTTTACTTTCATGCCATATGCTTGTATTGGCATATCTTCGGGATGTAGTTTTTTTCAGGTAGTCTTTGTCATATTTGCTATTCTTTCTGATTGATGATGGTTCTGTTGGACAGTCCTTCTTCATGTATCCTTTCTTTTTATAGACATATCAGATAGGATCTTCTTCGTTGTTATTGTTATTGCTGTTGCTGTTGCTGTTGTAGTCCTTCGTTCTTCTGTTGAATCTCATGAACTTCTTAAATTTTCTTTCCATAAAAGCTTGATCTTTAGTGTCAAAGTCACTGTTGTCAGAATTATCTTCGACAGTTTTTCTATGTTGAGCCTTGAAAGCGATTGACTTTTCGGACTTCTCCTTTGGTGTAGTATCTTCAAAGTCTTGAAGTTCCAGCTCGTGAGTGAGTAGCCTACCCATGAGTGTTTCGAGAGATATTGTTGAGAGGTCGTTCCCTTCAATGGTTGCTATAGCCTTTGGAATCCAGTTCTTCGTGAGAGCTTGTAGTAGTTTGCAAATCTTCTCATGGTTATTGTACTTCTTGCCTAACGATGACCGAAGATTTACAATATCTAGGAATCTCGTAAACATCTGGGTGGCAGATTCCTTTGGCTTCA
Organism: Iris pallida; assembly: GCA_029216955.1. Classification (NCBI taxonomy): domain Eukaryota; kingdom Viridiplantae; phylum Streptophyta; class Magnoliopsida; order Asparagales; family Iridaceae; genus Iris; species Iris pallida. The sequence goes on from JANAVB010026400.1 coordinate 20,688,964, forward strand.
TCTTGAAAGTCTCATACTCCTGAGTAAGTCTGCTGATCTTTCACTCCTTGACTTGTGTTGTTCCTTCATGGATTACTTCGAGAAGTTTCTACGCTTCATTTGATGTTGTGCAAGTAGAACCCTGTTAAATTCAATTCTGTCTAAAGCACAAAATAAAGCGTTAATAGCACGTGCGTTAAGACTGACCTTTTTCTTTTCATCCTCAGTATATTTATCATGGGGTTTTTCAACCAAACCATCTTCAACAAGACTACAAGAAGGCTTTTTAAAGCCATCAATAACTATATACCATAAGTCAAAATCTAGAGATTTTAAGAAGAAACTCATCCGTGTTTTCCAATAGGTGTAATTTGTACCATCAAACAGTAGAGGTCTGTTTGTGGCTTGGCCTTCACTTGTGAACTTCACAGTTGCCATGTATTATACTGTGATCTATGTAACAGTTAATAATAATAAAAAACTGCAATGTTATCTTGCTTTACCTGTAAAACCCGCTCTGATACCTATTGTAGGAACGAATCGTAAAGCGCAATACTTTAGAGGGGGGTGAATAGAGTAGGCAGCGAAATATTGCTAATTTAAAAAGTTAGCAGCAAGATCACAGAGAAATATCACAAGTAAATAAATATAAATGTAGAGATCAGAAAGAAAATACAAAGACAGTGATGTATACTAGTTTTTCTCTTGTGAGAACTATTCCAGTCGGAAGAACTCTAGCTTCCAGTTGAATCCACTATTGGAAAATACTGAAAGTTATCATACGAAGTCCTTGCAACTTCTACAAACGCGAGCTTTGATACGAAGTACTCGACCAACTTTAGTTGTGAAGTGACTTTCTTCAATCAAGCCTCTGATTACAATCGCTCTGAAGCTTCTAGACCGTACCGTACTGGCAAATCGACTAGAGAATTGTAACTGGCTTGGGATTTAAAATTTAAAGCTTAGAACACTTTGGAGTAGAGCAATAGGCTTTAGAGAGAAAAGATGAAAGTGAATTAGTGAATTGAAATGATCGAAATCCTTCTCTATTTATAGCTTTTCTAAAGGCAGAATTCTGTCAAAATTCGGACAAAATCCAGGCAGAACTCTATGAGAAAATCTCGACAAGATCCGTAACTACTAGAGGACCAACTTCAAAAAGCAACGTCAGTATCCAAACTCTGGCCGAACTCGGGTCGAGTTCTGTCAGGATTTTGTTAGGTTTTTTTCAAATAGATTTTTGGGATTTTTGAAATTGTTTTAAGCAGTTAGGAGCTTTTTGTAAATAGGGGCTATTTTTCAAAACATAAGATATTTTTGAAATTTTTTTTAGAGTAGCCTTTTTGCCAGTACGACTCGGTGTATAATGTATTCCTAGACTCAAAAAATTTAAAAATTATATTGCATAAAGAAATATAGACTCTAGTAGCAAACACAGCTTCGGTCTTGAACAGAATGGGTAGTAGTTCTTTGGCAGTGTCCAAGAGTCCAAATAAAGTTGAGTAACCCTTATATCGAGACAGAGTTTAATCAATTATTAAAATCGGGTTTGACCATGACCAATGGGCCAACAGGCCCGTCTCAAGCCCCCATCACAGACAAGCAAAGACAGAAAGAGGTTCGCTTTGACAGACCTTTGAGAAAAGACTCGGTAATAGGGCCGATCAAACCCTATTATTTTGACATATTGGCGTAGCTGGCCAATACTCAAGCTCGACTGTCACTCTTCGAGCTCCTCCGTCTCTCCAAAGAGACTCGAGACACCCTCAATAAAGCTTTACAAAATGCTGACTCCTTCCTCACCCAGGTGCAACTGCCCAATGAGGACATTGCTGCATGCCCACTTTATCACAGTGTGGTCGAGGTGATTCCTAACATCACCTTCACCCAGCAGGACATGTTGCTGAAAAACAACCGGCACAATAGGCCCTTGTACTACACAGGGTATGTTGGGGCTGTTAAGGTCGATTGCATCCACAACGACATAGCTCTTCTCTTAGCATCATCCCTCGGTGTTTATTTCAAGCTTTAGGGATCCCAATGCATCGACTGACTGCATCAAATACTAAATCAGCAGCTTCAACACTGGAAAGAGTCAGCCTCAGGGCAAGATTTGCCTGAAATGCCAAATAGATGAGCTCCAGACTGACATAACTTGCTACGTCATTAATGCCGATATAAACTACAACATGCTATTGGGACAATCATGGATTCATGAGTACATGATCGTGTCCTACACCCTCCATTAATGCATGAAGTATGTTGCCAGCGACGGGACCATCAAAACCGAGTTTTCTGACATCGACCCATTCCGAGGACTCGAAGCATATTGTACAGACGCTGAGCTGTACAAGTCAGTCACATGGGACGATAATGCCAATGATGCCGACGATGAGGTAAATATTGTATCGGAAAGTGCAGCAATCACGGAAGAACCATTAAGGGTTCGATTGAAGAGAAAACCTCCCAAAACATCAGCTTCTCTTCTCATCAAGCTTTAAGACAAGGCTCCGGCTCGGTCGCCCTCGATAATATCAGTCGTTAGCTAGAAGCATATACAAATAAGGCTTTCCCGGAAGGTCCCAAGGCCAACTCTGAAGTCGCAGGAACCTCCGACTATACCTTCCTTGGTAGTCTAGTTGAAGGGAAAACCTCGTCCACCTTCTTCCGCAACAGCCCTAGTGCTCACAGATGAAGAGGTGGGAGACTATGCGTGTACCGATACTGAGGTACGCTCTTTAGATGATGTAATCCCTCTAGATAAAATTTCACATTTCATTAATAGGAAGTTGTCTTTGAGTTACTCTTGTCCATAATGGAACATTAGGTATTGCTTAGATAATGCTCTACATATGTTACAAATACAAGTGACAACCGCTAGTCTCACAAGCCGAGTTTTCCCTCCTTAAGGTGCCTACTTCTTGGTTCCAACAAGGAAGAAAGAGGAAGAATCCATCATCTTCGGTCGATTGGAACATCCTCTGCAGCTGGCTCTGACAGACCCAGAACCTGATGACAGCATGATCCCACTCTACCATTACACTACTCAAGCCAAACACCTTATCCAAAAAATGGGCTACGACTTGAACAACAACAGAGGGCTGAACTCTGGCAAAGGCCGACGCCTTCTCTTATGACTTCGTGCTCCAAAGGAAAAGTCCCAAAATTACTACCAACGCACTCGTCGGGAGTTAGGTTACGTTACACCAACAACAACTTCAGAGAGCTCCAAGCTGGAGGTATTATTGCATTTACACTCTTTCGACTCCTCAACCTGGTTCTATGATACCATTATCGGCCAAGCCTTCAAGAAGATATTATCCGTCAACATGGTCGCTGTAGATCCCCAATCGAGAATAAAGACCAGTACTTGAATTCTTTGAAGATGAACCCTGGGCTAAATGCCTGGGATCCCAATGGAAATGGTGCTTCGAACAACACGAACCTCCCATTGAAGATGAAGTCGTCCAAGTCAAGCTAGGAGACGAGGCTTCTCCAAAACCCATCTTCATCAGCAAAAGCTTGACGAAAGAAAACAAGAAATCTCTGATACAGCTTATCCGAGAATAGATCGACGACTTTGCTTGGAGTTGAGGACATGTCGGGTTTAGACCCATAAGTTGCCATGTACCGTCTCAACATCTTACCCGACGCTAAGTCCGTCAAACAACAACAACATCATTTTCGTCCCAACGTCATGGATGCTATTAAGAAAGAAGTTGACATAGACTTCAGGGATCTCAACTCGGCATGTCCAAATGTCTAAGAAGAACAACACCCGGATTGGATGACCAACATTGTCCCAATCACTAAGAAGAACAAGAAAATTTGGGTCTGCATAGACTTCAGGGATCTCAAATCGGCATGTCCAAACGATGAGTTTCCCCTCCCGATTACCGACGTGATGATTGACAAAAATAGCTTCGAGTGCATGTCCTTCATGGATGGTTTCTCAGGCTACAACCAGATCAAAATGTTCCCCGAAGATGAGAAGCATACTTATTCTGGACTCCAAAAGGGATATACTGTTACACAGTGATGCCCTTCTGGTTGAAGAATACGAAAGCAACATACCAGCGGGCTATGAGCACCATATTCCGCAAGCACCTCCGAAAGACGGTAGAATGTTACATTGATGACATTGCCATCAAGAGCAAAAAGAAATCCAGTTATTTTGATGACTTAAGGACGGTATTCGACTTAATACGGACACATCAACTAAAGGTGAACCCAACCAAGTCTTTCCTGGGAGCCTCCAGTGGCAAATTCTCGGGCTTTATTGTCACAACTAAGGGTATTCATATTGACCATGAGATGACTAAGGCGATCTTGGACATGGCTCCCCGGAAGAATGTCCATGAGCTTCGAGACCTACAAGGACGCCTGGCATACATCAGAAGATTTATAACAAATCTCTCTAGTCGATGTCAACCCTTCACTAAACTGATAAAGAAAGAGGTTTCTTATATATGGACCGAAGAATGCTAGCGCGCGTTAGACGACATCAAGAAGTACCTCACTAGTCCTCTAGTACTGGTAGCATCGGTCGTAGGGAGGCCCATCCTACTATATGTCTATGCTATGGGCCATTCTCTTGGTGCTTTGCTAGCCCAAAAAAGCAATAAAGGCCACAAACAGGCGATTTACTATCTTAGCAGGACCATGATTAGGGACGAGCATCGGTATAATCCTGTAGAGAATGAGTGTCTTGCTCTGCTCTTCGCCATCCAGAAGACACGACATTACGTGTCCGGACAAACAATCCATGTCATCTCTCGAGTCGACCCCCTCAGGTCCTCATGACCAAGCCAGGGGCCTTAAACTCGTGATTAGTCACATGGACAATACTTTTGACTCCTTATGATATGGTATTTGTCCCACAAAAGGTAGTCAAAGGCCAAGCATTGGCCGACTTCTTGGTGGCACATCCTGTGCAAGAGACATCGAAGGTCTATGACGACATTCTCGATGAAGTCCTAGAGTCCAATGTCATCTCAGATAACTTGTTTAGGTGCATGTTCTTTGACGACGCTTCAAGAACAGGACCCAAAGGCGAGATCATCGTAGGGATCGGATTTGTTCTTATCACCCCCGATGGCCCGGTTATTCATCTTGCATATTCTCTCATGGAGTCGTGCACCAGTAATGTTGCTGAGTATAATTCTCTCATCATTGGACTCCAGTTCGCTAAATATTTGGGGGTTGACTGCGTCGAGGCCTATGCAAACTCAAAATTAATCATTAACCAGGTTCGAGGACAATACGAGGTCCATCATGAAGATCTGGTTCCTTACCACTAGGCAGCAATCGATATCATTTCCACCTTCGTAGGGTTCTTTATAGAACATATAGCTCGACTTGAAAACTTGAAGGCTGACGTACTCGCTAGCCTCGTAGCTTCATTGGCAGCTCCTGTTGGAACCCAATATACCGTCACGGAAATGAAATAAGAGCTAGTTTGCCTAAAGAATAATCTACATATATGTCTGAGTTACTCAGTACAAACAGACACTAATGTTGATGTTTGGGACTGGCAATTACTGTTTATAGACTACGCAGTCTACAGAATCCTACCGGAAGATCCGAAGGAAGCTACTTCTGTCAAGAGACGCACTCTCCGGTTCTTCTGCGACACAACTACTAAAATGAGGTATCGTCGTTCATACGACGGGCTTCTCATGTGATGTTTATCCAAGACAGAAGCACAAGAGGTACTCCGAAAGGCACACGATGGCACCTACGTAGCCCATCAGCCTGGTCCTAAGTTGCAGGACCGACTATGTCGCATGGGTTACTACTGGCCTACTATGATGGCAGAGGCCGTTGATTATGCAAAGAAGTGTCAGGTATGTCAGTTGTATGCTGACTTCATCTACCGACCCTCGGAGTTCATACACCCCACAGCGGTCGCCTGGCAATTTAAAGCATGGGAAATAAATATTATCGGACCGATCAGTCCACCATTCTCCAAAGGACACCGGTTCATACTCGCCATCACCGACTACTTTTCTAAGTATACAGAAGCAGTATATCTGACTATGGTGAAAACCTTGAACGTGATCAACTTTGTCAAATATTATATCATATACCGCTTTGGGGTTCTAGAAGGATTATCTACGACAACGGTCCTCGGTTCGTGAGCCACGCATTCCATTGGTTCTGTAATAAGAACCGAATACAAAATGTGGCATCAACGACTTACAATCCTACAACAAACAAACTAGTCGAACCATCCAACAAGACTATCGTCAAGCTGCTCAAGAAAGTTATTTCCTCTAATAAGTGCGACTGGAATGTAAAACTCGACGAATGCATGTGGGCTTACCGTACAATTGTTTGGATATCCACTAGCAATACACCATTCTCTCTAGTTTATGGAAGTGAGGCAGTGCTTCCCCTGGAGATCCAGATCCTGTCTTTACGAGTAGCCATCACCAACCAGCTGACTGACGAAGACAATCAATGCCTGTGGCTACAGGAGTTAGAGGCGTTGGATGAAAAATATATTCTAACTCAGCAATGAATCGAGCTTTACTAAGCTCGAATTTTTGAGGCCATCAATAAAAAGGTCTGGGAAAGAACATTCCAAGTAGGTGTTCTCATCTTATCAGTTTGAAGACTGATGATGACGGCTCACAAGACAGCTAGGAAGTTCGAACCCAAGTGGGAAGGACCATTCTTCATAAAGACGGTCTACTCCAATAGGGCAAACCGACTGGCCAAACCTAACAATGATTTGCTAATGATGCCAATCAATGGCAAGTTACTGAAAAAATACTATTTTTGAAGTTCAAATCAGCATTGGTTCCCACATCCCCCGCGGGTGTCCGTAAATTCTATTACTGATTTCACCTCTTTCATAACTCCCAGTAGAAAAAACAATTCACATCCATATAACCTCTGAGTTGTCTTTCTATACTCTAATGAAGTTCACACCTACCACGTACATATTACCTCTAATTAGTCGTCTCTTGCATGATAACCTTGTGTTGTCACAACTATCTAGAAAACCTTTCACGTCCATACTACCTCTGAATTGTTATTCTATACCCTAGCGAAGATTGTGCCTACCATGTCCATGTTACCTCTGAGTAGACATTACTTCTATGAATATCCCCCGTGATTGTCATAACTATCCATGGAACCTTTCACATCCATATTACCTCTGAGTTGTTCTATACACCTGTAGAATCTGTCCTTGCTATGTCCACGTAACCTCTGAGTAAGGAAAATTCTACCACCAAAAATCTCGTATTTACCATATCCATATAACCTCTGAGTAAACACCCTATCCCCAGTGGAGTCATCTCCATCCCCTCACGTTATACTACCTCTGAGGGAATTCTCACTCTTGTAGAAGAAAAGCTCACAACAAAAACAAGCAAAACTAAAATTTTTATTTATAGAATGGAAAGGTTTTCTTTTTTTTTTGCTACAAAAAGAGTCTCTCAAAAAGTAAGAGACAAAAAGACAAAAAAGAGGTCAAAACTGTGAAGACCGATGCAAAAGTTCTTCTAGTCGACCCCTCAAAAGAGCAATTTGGGGGCCAATGAGTGCTTGGGCTCGACGCTCGGCCTCCTGACGTCGAGCGGCTTCATCTTTAATCGGGGATAAGTTTTAGCGCACAAGAGCCAGTTCTGTCTGGTGCACGATAATACTTTCCTTCTCTCGGCCCAAGATCTCGAAACAATGCCGAAGTACCTCCTAATGGCCCCTGGACTTATCAAACTCACTGTCTATAAGGGCCAAAGTCTCTTCTAGCTTTCGAATCTACTCCCGGAGGGCTTGATACTATTCCTTCGAGGCTGCATGACGGCGGACCTGAGCCTCTTCGGTGTCGGTCACTTTTTTAATTTCGGCCTCAACCTCGGCCAGTCTGTCAATCAAGGCCCGACATTTCTTCTCATGCTAGAATGCTTCCGAAGCCATTTTCTCTAGCTCTGCAGAAGCTAGGGCTGGAAGACCGCGCTGAAGATTTTAAAGCTCCGAGGCGACACCTTCCAAATCTGCCAGCCGATCATCTATCGCATCCGCCTTCGCCTCGTATTCTAGATAGTCGCACATGGCCATCAATTGGGCACTTACTATAGACCGGGCCCGTCTGAGTGGTGGTTATCCCACAAGACACCCTCTATGCCTGTTTGCCATGAATTATAAAAGAACAGAACAATTATAACGAAGGACTGGACTTTTACTTCACAATACAAACTCGCTCGTACAAAGAAAGCCTAGGGACGAAAACCTAGGTACAACAATCTAAGTACAATTGTTTATTTTTGATTCTGGAGGATGACGATAGAGGCTCGGGAAAGCGACGGCAACTCTGCCTTACTCCATGGACGATCAGATGTAGCCTTGGCTCTGGTGAAGAAATGCTTTTGGACGTGTGGGGAGACTCCCTTGCACCTTCGGTTGCTGGATCTCTGGATGTCTCTGTAGTGCTCTCTCTCCCTTTTTTCTGCTCTCCTCTCCTGAATTTTCCAGTCCTTTCTCTCTTTTTTGCAAGAAAATGCACCTTGCTATTTATAGAGGTGGGGGGTGTGATCATTAGGGTTTGCAAATGATTGCCTCCTTGAGAAGTCGGCGGTTAAGGATCAATTAATATGGGCCATTCATTTTGATTGTAGCAAATCTAGGTAATTAATGTGGATTGTATCAAATCTCTATGGGCAATAAATGTTGATTGCCATGAATCTTCATGATTTGTGATAGCCTGCCACGTGTCCAATTTGCTTGATTTGATTTGATCAGGGCAATTATGACGATTGTAACAAATCTAACTTTGTTAGGATTTGTTAGCACCCATAATTCCAGGAAAGATAAGACTACCATGTGTCTCAATTGTAGCGAAGAGCGCCACGTGTCTCAACTGGACCGGCCTGGCCGAGCCGCATATAGGGGGTCCTCAGCCACATGAAACCTGCAGCCGCACGTGGATGGGCAGCCGCACGTGGATGGGCGGCCGCATGGGGATGGACAGCCGCATGAGGATAGGCAGCCGCATGCAGAGGGACAGTCGCATGGAAATAGGCAGCCGCATGCAGAGGGGCAGCCGTATGAGGATAGGTAGCCGTATGCAGCTGGGCAGCCGCATGGGGATAGACAGTCGCATGAAGTGGGCGGCCGCATGAAGTGAGCGGTCGCATGGAGTGGCCTCGGGACTTGTTGTATTTTGCCCGTCGTAAGGAGATTTTCTCCTCTTTCCCATGAACACGCCATCATGTCAGTCATTATTGCGTCTTTATGTCAGAGCTGTCATGGCTGTTTTTTGTCAGAGCAGCCGTCAGGGCATTAAATGCAGCCGAATGTAGAGAAGGACTGTTTGAAGGCTACGTGGCTTTTTTTGAGCCGTACGGATCTATCCGAGCCGCATGGACCCCTGAGCCGCATGGACTTCTGAGCTGCATGGGGATCCTGAGCCGCATGGGGATCCTTCTGTTGGAGCCGCATAGGTCTTTCTTTATTCTTTTCCATGCTTCTACAAGACCCCCTTCAAAGTTTTCAATTTGCAAAATTGAAATACTTTGAATAAGAAGCATGGCTATGTAAAAATTCTTCGGACCGCATAGGATGTTCTGGCCGCATTGATGTCTCAGCCGTATGGCCTCCTCAGCCGCATGGCCACCTGAGCCGCATAGGCTGTCTGGCCGTATAGGCTCCTTGCCACGTCCACATGCCACGTATACAAATCTTTGAATTGATTGCCTTTGATTTGAGCCGTCTTTTGGGGGGAGTCCCAAGAGTCGGCTCATTAAATTTTGGATTTTCTTTGGATGAATCTCCTTCATGAGAGGGGGCAAAATCCTAGGAGTCGGTTTTGCCTGCAGCACTCGACCCGAAGTGCTCCATCGGTCCACGTGCTTCCTTCTCCCCTTTGTCCTCCTATAAATAAGAGTAATTAAGAGAAGAAATCTTTTTACTCTCTTCTTCAACTCAAGCCTTTCCTGTCCTAACTGTCATCATCTTCTCCGATCACAGATGGCTCCCAAGAAGACTGTTGTGGCGAAGGGTAAAAAGGCGGATTCTTCGTCGGCTGCGATGGCGAAGGGCAAGAAAGCTGCTTCTACTTCGACTGCGGCGACGAATAATAATGTGGCAGCTCCTCCGCCAGCCGTCGTGCCCGTAGTTCACCCCGACGTCCACCCCACCATTGCTGGTAAGGATGTTGCATGAACTTAAAATCCTAACTGTTGTGGCTACGTCGCATGTTCTATGCGCGAGCCTTCATCTTCATGTGTGTCGCATGTATGTTTCATATCCGAGCCGCATGAGCTCCCCTTTTGGACTGTGCTGCGTAAGGCTCTGACCATCTTTTGACTTTGTTTCTTTTTATCTTTGATTCTTACAGCAACCCTGCCGAAGGCTGAGATCATTGTGAAGGAAGAGTTGATGTCCATTGCTGTAAAGGAGGAGCCCCAATCTGACGGCGGTAGTACTGGAAGTTCTGATCTTCCTATTTTGGACGAGGATCTTGCTCAAGTACATCCTTCATATGCAAAATGGTTGAGGAAATGGTATATGCGTCCCCGCAACTAGGATTCGTGGACTCTCACAAGTGTCTATCTTTGTTTTGATACTTCTATCTGTCTTTAGCTGCGGTTTATGTCTTGTTTCTTTTGGACATCGATGTAATCTCTTTCCCTTTTATCTGAATGAAATGATAGAGAACTTTTTTGGCTTGCTCGTGAGATGTAGTCATGTGAATGTCACTGCCTTTGAATGACTGGAATACATTTGCTCTATTCTTTATTTTGTAGTAGTTGCTCCAATGAAAGACTTTTTGTGGACCTATTATCCCTGGCGTATCCTGATTCTGGATACGGATAATAAGTTGAGAGAGAAAACCAACATACTTACACAGAGGTAATGAGGACATAGCAAGTATGGGGGTTTTACCGCGGAATCTTCCTACTCAGAGGTAACGAGGACATGGCAGGAGTGGACTCAACGAAGGATATTTGTGGTCAACAGAGAAATTTGTGGACCTATTATCTTTGGCGTACCCTGGGGTTTTTTTTTGGTACAGATAATAAGTCGAGAGAGAACCAACATATTTACTCAGAGGTAGTGAGGATATGGCAAATATGAGGGTTTCTTCGATGGAGCCTTCCCACTCAGAGGTAATGAGGACATGGCAGGAGTGGGCTCCATGAAGGGGTACATAGAACAACTCAGAGGTAATGAGGACATGGAAGTTCTATGTAGAGAGGTGATTTTTTTTTGGCGGTAGTGAGACAACTCAGAGGTAACATCGACGTGGTCGTCTTGGGAATTTTGTGGATCTGTTACCCTTTTTGTGCACTGAGAGTGCGGATAGTGGATCTTGAGGGAGGAGGCTCTTTTAGGAGGAAAGTTCAGAGGTATGATCATACTTGACTTACTACCTAGGAGAGGCGATATTTATTTATCTGAAATGACCAGAGTGTAAGTTCAGAGGCACCTGCAGGTACATAACTCAGCAATCGGGAATATTTGGAGGAAGAATGTACGTTTAGCGGTACTGGAGGGTACATAACTCAGCAGTCTGGAATTTTACGAATGTGAGTTCAGCTGTACCGGCGGGTGCATAACTCAATAATCTGGGATTTTGTGAATGTGAGTTCAGCGGTACCGGCGGGTACATAACTCAATAATCTGGGCTTTTGTGAATGTCGTTTAGACATAATATTTCTTCAGGAACTTGCCATTGACGGGCAACATGACCAAGTCTACGTTTTGTTTTACGAGGCGGTAAGCACCGTTGGAGAATACAGCCTCAATGATAAATAGACCTTCCCACTTTGGCTGGAATTTGCCGGCGATTTTGTGAGACATGACCATCGACCTCCGCACTGCCAGAACGAGGTCGCCCACTTGGAATGTTCTTGTTTTAACCTTCTTGTTGAAGGCTCCGGAAATACGTGCCTGGTATAGCTCAATTCGTTGCTGAGCCAATAGGCACTTTTTATCTAAGGCCTCCAACTCTTGTAGCCGACGACGGTAGTTATCGTCCATCGTCAATTGGTAAGTAAGAGCGACGCGGAGCGAAGGTATTTGAGTCTCCAATGGGAGAACTGCCTTACTCCTGTACACCAGGGAGAATGGTGTGTTCCCAGAGGCCGTTCGGACTGTAGTACGGTACGCCCATAAGCATTCACCAAGCTTCTCGTTCCAGTCGTGTTTGTTGGACGACACGAACTTTTTGAGCAACTTGATGATGGTTTTGTTGAATGTTTCAGCCAGACCATTAGCCGCTGGATTGTATGGTGTTGAAGCAATATTTTGGATGTAGTGCTTGTCGCAGAACCGATAGAAGGCGTGGCTTGCAAACTGCGGACCATTATCATGAATGATCCTTCGGGGCAGTCCAAAGCGATAGATGACGTGATACTTGAGGAAGCTGATCACGTTTAAAGTCTTTACTTCTGCAAGCAGAACAGCATCCGCCCATTTGGAGAAGTAATCTGTGATTGCGAGTATGAAGCGATGTCCTCGGAACGAAGGCGGAGTGATCGGACCGATGATGTCTATTCTCCATGCTTCGAATGGCCAGGACGCCACTGTCGGATGTAGAAATTCGGATGGCTGGTGGATGAAGTTCGCGTGGACTTGGCAGGCTTTGTACTTTCTTGCATAGTCTATCGTATCTGCTACCATCGTGGGACAGTAGTAGCCCATTCAGAATAGACGGTCTTACAATTTTAGGCCAGGCTGATGGGCCCCACAGACACCGTCATGGGCTTCGCGTACGGCTTCTTTGGCTTCTTCTTTTGACAGACATCGAAGCAATAATCCATCGTAGGATCGGCAATACAACATTTTCGTCTCTGTATCGTAGAAGAATCTGAGAGAACGCCTTCTGATAGAGGTGGCTTCCTTTGGTCCTCCGGCAGAATGTCGTAGACTACAAAGTCAATGAATGGTTGTCTCCAGTCTGGTGCTTCGTCGATCGTCTGAGCGGAATGACTCGCCATGAATTGAACGTTATTCTTGGGACAGACCAGATTATGGCCTAACACATCTACCGATTGATGAGCATAGTTCAGAACCGCTAGGGAAGCAGCAAGGCCAGCTAAGGCATTGGCTTCGATATTTTGGAGTCTAGGGACGTGTTCGATGAAGAACCCTTCAAATGACGAGATGATGTTGATCGCTATTTGGTGATAGGGGATCATGTCTTCATGGCGGACTTCGTATGAACCCCAGATCTGATTGACGATTAACTGTGAATCGCCGTATGCTTCAAGATATTCTACCTCCAGCTCTCTTGCAAGTTGGAGGCCAATGACTAAAGCGTTGTACTCGGCCACATTGTTAGATCAAGGTTCTGTGAGGGAGTAAGCGCGATTGATCACCAGTCCGAAAGGAGAAACCAGCACCACCCCGACTCCGACGATGATGTTGCCCTTGGGTCATTTCCTTGAGGTGCCGTCGAAGAACATTCGCCATATATCATCGTGAGAGGCCGCATGCGAGTCGGCGATCTCATCTGGGATTTCTTCGTATATTTTGGCCGACTCCGGGCCTGGGTGGGGTGCTAAAAAGTCTGCCAGAGCTTGACCTTTAACAGCCTTTTACGGGACGAAGATCATATGGTAGGGGGACAGTAATATTACCCATGTAGCGAGGCGAGAGCTGAGTGCCCCTGGTTTTGTCATGAGGACCCTGAGGGGGTTGACTCGTGATATCACATGTATGGTTTGCCCCATGACATAGTGTCGCATCTTTTGAATGGCGAATACTAGGGCGAGGCATTCCTTCTCCACGGCGGTATATCGGTGCTCTGGTCCAATCATCATTCGGCTGAGGTAATATATAGCTTGCTCATGGCCTGCATCGTTGTTTTGTGCTAGCAGAGCGTCGAGGGAATGCTCCATTGCTCGTACATAGAGCAGGAATAGTTTTCCAGCGACCGGGGCTACCAGGACTGGAGGGTTCGACAAATATTCTTTGATGTTGTCGAAGGCGTGCTGACATTCTTCATCCCATACGAATGAGACGCCCTTCTTCATGAGATGGGTGAATGGCTGACATCACCCAGAGAGGTTGGAAATGAACCTCCTGATGTAGGCTAGCCTCCCTTGAAGGCCTCGGAGTTCAAGGAGATTTCTCGGGGGACCCATCTCCATGATTGCCTTCGTCTTCTCAGGGTCTACGTGGATACCCTGGAAGGTGATGATGAAACCCAAGAACTTCCCGCTGGATACGCCCAAGAAGGATTTCGTGGAATTCATTTTCAAATTGTGCGCTCGCATTAGGTCGAATACTGTCCTTAGATCATGCAGATGATCTTCCTTAGAGCGGCTTTTGACGGCAATGTCGTCAACATAGCATTCCACTATTTTGCGCAAGTAGCATCTAAAGATGATGCTCATAGCTCTCTGATAGGTGGCGCCAGCATTCTTTAAATCGAAAGGCATACTGTGTAGCAGAACGTGCATATTGGTGTTCGAAATGATGTATGCTTTTCGTCATCGGGAGACATCTTAATTTGGTTGTACCCCGAGAAGCCATCCATGAACGACATACGTTCGAAGTCGCAGGTGTTGTCAATCATGATGTCTGTGATAGGGAGGGGGAACTCGTCTTTGGGACACGCCTCATTTAGATTATGGAAGTCGATGCAGATTCGAATCTTCCCATTCTTCTTGAGGACCGGTACTATGTTGGCGACCCAGTCCGGATGTTGTTCCTCACAAATAAAGGCGCTGGCTATCAGTTTGTTGACTTCGGCTTCGATCGCATCCATGATGCCTGGACGGAAGCGTCGTTGCTGTTGTTTGACTGGCTTTGCATCTGGCCGAATGTTGAGCTTGTGAAGAGCAATATCGGGGTTTAGCCCTGGCATGTCTTCATAGTTCCAGGCGAACACATTGATATATTCTTTGACGATTTCCAGTAGCGATTCTCGCTATTCGTCTGTCAGGCTTTTACTAACGAAGATTGGTTTTGGAGAAGAGTTGCTGTCGAGATCCACTTGCATGACCTCATCTTCAGTAGGAGGCTCTCTTTGTTCAAATCGCTTCTCCCATTGTGTATCCTGCTGTTGGGCCCACGGCTCTAATTCGAGGAGTTCAGGAAAGTCTTCACCTTCTTCGTAAGCATCGGTGAATGCCATATTGACAGACAGGACTTGCCTGAATACATCTCCGATGTTGATATCCGAATCAGAAGTTGGTGATCCGGTTTAGTGTGAATGCTAGTCACATTCCTCATCTGAGCTTTCAGGGGTAGTTGTAGGCGTAACATACCCTAGTCCGCATCGGGTCTTATTGTAGTAGTCCTGTAGTTTGCCAGCCAGGATCGGCGACTTTAAAGGTAATCGTCGACCAGTGCCATAGTTCAAACCTGGCGTAGTCTCCAGATTATACCCCCGTTTTTGCATGAGGTATTTGAATTGGGGGCTATATAGATAGAGAGGCAGTCTTCCAGCGTCCGATTCGAGATCGACTTCTTCTATGGTGAAGGGCTGCAGATTATTCATTCGACCGAAGATGATTGGATGGTCCCTTCCCTCGATTATGCGGTAAGCGTCTTCTACAGGAGTGAGTTGATTTACGGTGTAAACATTTATCACCTGTGTATGTAGGTGAGTGCCTATACCGTGTTCCATAGCATACATTGTACAAAGCTTATTAAGCTCGATGTAGTTCAAAGATAACCCTTTATTGATGAAATAAGGTATCTTTTCTAACGTGATCACATCATCTGCGGATGGAACATCGGTGTGAGTAGCCACATACTTGGCCAGTTCTGGTTCTTCTTCGGCCACCTTCCGTATAAATGAAGACTGTGAGGATGACTTGGGCAACTTGATCATGAGGGGTTCCGCTGGTGGAGCAGAACGTAGAGTCGTTGGCAAACTAGCGACCCCCAGTTTGGTACTCGATGCTGGACGGGGAGTGGTTGGCTCGCTAGGAGCCCCAGACTTTACATCGGGCTGACAATTCTTTTTGGAAAGACGTATCGTCATTGGCTTGTCGGAGGGATTGAGCTTCTCCGTTTGTGGCTGGCCGACTCTAGGCAGTCTGATTGTGAGTGGCTCCGTTGTGGGTCTTGGCGCTTGGCCGGACCTTGGCAGCTGGATTATCATTTGCCCTTCTTATGCCGAGAAGCTGATTGCGTCCTTACGCAGAGCGACCGTTAGGGGTGCGGACTTGCCAGGTTTGCGAGCTTGGAGGTGGATCGTCAGAGGTTCTTCTGATCCTGTGGCCGTCTCAGTTCGAGCTTGCACATCTCCTTCAACAAGGTACCTCTTGGACTTTTCGTATAAGCAGGAGTCTGAGTAGTAGGATTCGACCCCTTTGAAGGGATCGATGTCGGCAAATTCTGTCCATACGAAGCCGTATTTGTCGACATATTTGAAGCACTGGTGCAGCATGGAAGGCATGATCATGTAATCGTGTATCCAAGGGCGCCCCAAGAGGATATTGTAGGAAGTATTCGCATCTATGACGTAACAGGTCACTTCTGGCTGAAGATCGCCAATTTGGTACTTCAAGCAAATTTTCCCAATTGGTTAGCTCTTGTCTGAATTGAAACCGCTGATGGCGGTACTTGTTGGCATCAGGCGATGCATAGAAATGCGGAGATGATGTAACAGACCCTTCGGGATGATGCTTATGGAAGAACCAGGATCAATGTGCATCCGATCTACCTTTACGTTACCGATGTATCCAGTGTAGTATAACGGATGATCGTGTAGGTTGGTTTTGATGAGCATATCCTGTGGAGTGAAGACAATGTTGGGCATCGCTCCTGTGCAAGCACTGTCTTGGAGATCTGTAGGCGGGTTCTCTTCCGTGAGGTTGATCTGAGCTAGATATGCATCGGCGTTCTGGAGTGCATCGCTCAAAGCCGCACGAACCTCCTTGGAGAGTCTCAGGAGCTCGTATAATAATAATTTGGCCGGTGTGTTGGTCAATTGTGCCAGGATGTCAAAGTTGTAGGGCCTTTTCAGCCCATGAGGTGCCTCTTTTCGGAGGAATTTGTCAAAGCGAGTCTCCTTCGGCCTAGGCTTGTCGGTCGTCGGAAGTTGAGAAGGTCCTGGAGCGTCAGCAGTAGCCGGCTGATGCTCTTCAGTCGAGTTATCTGGCATAGGCTAGGATTGAGCACCAGACCGAGTGACGACAGCTGTAGCTTCTTCGACATCTGTCGAGATTGTACGACAGGATCTGACCTTTCCACCCTTCTTCCTGCCAATGGGGAGTGGTACGGACTGAGTCACTTTAGCTACCAAGTCTGGATGGACCCACATGACCTTTCCTCGTGACGTGGTAAGGGGTACTAGACCAGTAGCCTGATCTCGAGGAGGTAGAATATTAGCAATTTTCTTTATCGCCCGAGGGATGGGTATCATGCCGTCTTGAGTCTCTGTCGGAGGAAAGCTGCCAAACTGTACGGACACCATATTGGCTGCCACGGTTACCTCCTCGAAATTAATGGCCAGAGCCTTCGAATCGATGAGATATTGGATGTATCGCTTCAGTTGGTAGCAGTCGTGTGTAGCATGGTGGACGTAGCGATGGTAATGGCATTACTTTGGGCTCTCCATTTCTGCCGGCCGAGGTTTCCGTCTTGGTGGGGGGAGCTGAATTCTATTCCCTTGTATGAGCATGTCCAAGATGGGCTTTACATGGCCGTCTTCGAAGGAGTAGGTCATTTGCGGCCATTACTTGTCTGCCGGTTTTGACTCAGGTTTCTGGGCTGTGTCGGCCACCATAGCCTGCTTGCCCTAGTTGTCCCGATTGTTGGAGGAGTTACCACCATTGTTGTTGTTGGTATTAGGGCGCTTGCCCTTGTCCTCTCCCTTCGAGATGTGCAATCCCAGTTGGCGAGCCTTCTTCAACCTGTCCTCGACGCTAGTGGCACTGATGATGAACGTCTTCCACTCCTTGAATTGACTTTCACCCATCTAGAGGCTGATTGTTGGGAGCAGTCTCTTTTGTCAAATTTCAATTAAGGAGCAATCCGGATTACCAGACGGTAACTTCATTGCGGTTTGGCAAAACCGCTCAATATAGTTCCTTGACAGCTTTTTCTCTCCTTGAACGACATCCATGAGGGTGGACATTGTGATGTCCTGTCCTACTTCATAGAATCTCTCCAAGAACATGCGTTTGAAGCTGGCGAAGGAGTGGATGCAGTTGTCTGGCAGATTATGGTACCAGTCGAAGGCGATCCCTTCCAATGCCCCGATGAATAATCGTGTAAGGATGGCCTCGTCATGGGACAGATGGTCGGTGGTGACCTCGAAGTAAGTGATGTACCGACTTGTGGAGGTCTTTCCATCATATGGATTGATATGGAATGGTTTATACTTTGGTGGGAAGGGAACATCTCTCCACGCAGCGGGATACGGTTATCGTATCCTGAGGTCTTGACAGTTTTCTCGTACGTGGAACATGGCTCAGAGCTCCTGGACCTCTTTTCTTGCTTCCCTGGCCTCATCCGTAGCGGTGGAAGCCGACATTTCAGGAGGATTATTGCCCGGGTTTGGTGCTGCTGAGTTCGAGTCCGCATTGATGGAGGGACCCAAGTTTGTTTGGCCAGGCGTCCCTCCTTCCAGAGTAGGGAGGGCTGCTTTGATCTCGTCCACCGATTTGACCAAAGTGCGGAGTATGGCCTTCAGAGTGTCGATGTGTTAGCGATCATTGGGACCATCTTTTTCGTCGTTTTTTATGAATGCCATCCTCACGTGAGTAGAAGTGGAAGGGACGGTAGATGACGTGCCCTCCGAATCATACCCCTGTTCCGAGAAGTCATCGGGGTATGTAGGAATATTCTTCTCTGGTTCAGACTCAGAAGGAATAGTACCCCCAGCTTTCGAGCTTGTCTCGTCTTGAGAGTCGTGGACGTCCTCGGGGACGTCAGTACTTGTTGTATCTGATGGGAGAGTTGTTTCCACCGGCTCGTCTCCTTGGAACACTGGATTGTTGTGAATATTCGGAGGAGTGCTACCCCCAGTTCCAGTAACCCCCAGTGATGTGGATGATGAATCTCCCACTGTAGCAGATTTCGTCTTTGAACGGGTACCTTGGAAAACTCCGGTGGTGGGCAACCGTTTAGACGACAGTTTCTTAGTCACAGTGGTTGAAATCTTCGTGCTGGAAACGTTTATCTTCTTCCCTCTCCCATCGGTGGAGATTTTTTGAGTAGAGTTGCAGGAGACGACGGGAGGCACCTCATCCTCTGAGCTCGGCTGTTGTAATCTTTGGAAGACGGACTGCTGGTCTTTTCATACCGTCGCATTGTTGCAACAGTACTTGACAATGACTTGGGTGCAGTGACGTCCATAGGAGGATTTTTTGCACACCGAGGCCTCTTTTCTTTCCTTGCGCTTGTGGAGGATAGCCTCACGCAAGTCAGATGGGTCTGGAACGACCATGTTTTCTCCCTGAAAATTGGGAGACTTTTGGGAACCACTCTGTCCGTTTGCCGCCGGGGGCTGGACTCGAGTTCTTCTGTACAACTTCCCATCAGAGGCCCGCATAACAGTATGTGGAGCATTCGGATGGTCAGAGGTCGGGACAGTGGACTGAGCTCGCCAAGCTCGCACTGCCCTAGACTTCTTCACTCTAGTGCGTGAGGGCTCATAGTAGGAAGAGTCTAAGTGGTGCTGCAGAGAGTCAGACATATTTTCTCGGGAGCATGAGAGACCAGGACCATAGGAGAGGCGATCGAAGACTGAGTCGCGGGAAGCAGACAACATGCGGTTGGAATCAACAGTCTTCATGCGGCTGGCAATCGTAGCCGCATGGGCTTTCATCATGCGGCTGGAAGTCTCGGCCGTATAAGCCTTCTCCATGCGGCTGGAAACCTTAGCCGCATGGGTATTCTACATTCGGCTAGCAGTTTCGACCGTATGGACATCATGCATGCGGTTGGCAATCTTGGCCGCATGAGTGTTCAGCCTACGGCTAGTGCCTTTGTTCGGCTTCTTCCTGGAGCACATAGAATCACTCTTCGCCCCTACAAGTCCAGCATCGTAGTGGTTTCCTCTGTCGGACTTGGGGACAACAGAGTCCTCTATGGCTTGAAGTGGGGCCGTATGAGAGTTGCCTTCGCCATCTTGGACAGCAGAGAGTACTCCGTCCAGAGCTTGGAGAGGAGCAAATGATTTTGGCCTCCACTCCCTGCGAGCTTTCTTCGTACGGGTTCGCTTCTGGACCGGGCCAGCGCTCCCGTCGGAGAGTATTTCTTCAAACGCCTGTTGGTCGAAGCGGACGACCATCTTCTGTTGTGTGGAGCCAAGTTTGGCTGTATCCGATTGCATCACCAACTTCTCAGCTGTGGAGAAGTTTGTCCCCAGCAGAGTTGCCATCGTGTTTTCCATTAATTATAAAAGGACAGAACAATTATATCGAAGGACTGAACTTTTACTTCACAATATAAACTCGCTCGTACAAAGAAAGCCTAGGGACGAAAACCTAGGTACAGCAATCTAAGTACAATTGTTTATTTTTGATTCTGGGGGTGACGATAGAGGCTCGGGAAAGCGACGGCAGATCTGCCTTACTCCTTGGACGATCGGATGTAGCCTTGGCTCTGGTGAAGAAATGTTCTCTGCTGTCCATCACCGGCAGAGATTCGCATGCGGACATAGTGGTTCCCCGGCGGCAAACGGACAGAGTGGTTCCCAAGAGTCTCCCAACAATCAGGGAGCAAACATGGTGCCAACACACTCATATGCTCGAGATTCCCGGGCCCATAAAACGGGTGTAAAGGTTGCTCGGGACGCACCTGACTTACGTGACGTGATCCTTCACAAGCGCAAAGAAAAAGAAGAAGCTTTGATGTGCAGAGAGTCCTTCCATGGACATCACTGCACCCAAGTCATTGTCAACTGCTGCTGCAACAATGCGGCAGTACAAGAAGACCGACGGTCCGTCTTCCAACGATTGTAACACCCAAGCTCAGAAGATGATGCACTTTTCGTCGCCTCCTGCAATTCTGCTGTGAAGATCCCTGGCAGCGGGAGAGGGTAGAAAACAAATGTATCCAGTCCAAACATCTCGACTAGCGTGGCCAGGAAACTCGCATCCAAGCGGTCGTCCACAACCACCACAGGAGGAGTTTTTCAAGGCATCCGCTCTAAAACGAAATCTTCAACACTTGGGGATTCGTCAACTGCACCTCTGGGGGTAGCCGAAGCTGGGGGTAGCACCCATCCGAACGTCCACAACAATCTGGTGTTCCTAGAAGATGCACCAGGGGAAACAATTCCCTCCACAGATACAGTAGATCCGGATGCCCGTGAGGACGTCCACGGGTCCCAAGACGAGGCAAGCTCTGAAGCTGGGGTACCACTCCTTTTGAGTCCGAACCAGAGGAGAACATTCGCACATACCCTGACGACTTCTCTGTACAAGGGTATGACTCAGAGGGCACGTCCTCCACCATTCCTTCCATTTCTCCTCATGTGAGGACGGTGTTCATGACGGACAGCAACCAAGACGGTACCAGTGATCGCCAACGCATCGACACTCTGGAGGCCATACTTCATACCTTGGTCAAATCTGTGGACGAGATCAAAGCGGCCCTACCGACTCTGCAAGGAAGGACGCCTGGCCAAACAAGCTTGGGTTCCGCGGTCAATGCGGACTCAAACTCAACTGTGCCAAACCCGGGCAGTAATCCTCCTATGTTGATGGCTTCCACCGTTACAGGTGAGTCCAGGGAGGCGAGACGAGAGGTCCAGGAGCTCCGGGCCATGTTTCACGCCCGAGAAACTTCCCAAGACCTCAGGATACGACAATCGTATCACTCTGCATGGAGAGATGTCCCCTTCCCACCAAGATATAAACCATTCAACATCAATCCGTATGACGGGAAGACATCTGCAAGCAGGTACATCACCTACTTTGAAGTCACAATCGACCATCTGTATCATGATGATGCCATCCTTACGCAGTTGTTCATTGGAGCATTGGAAGGGGTCGCCTTCGACTGGTACCGCAACTTGCCAGACAACTGCATCTATTCCTTCGTCAGCTTCAAAAACATGTTCCTTGAAAGGTTCTACGAGGTAGGACAAGATGTGACAATGTCCACCCTCATGGACGTTGTTCAAGGAGAGAAGGAGCTGACGAGGAACTACATTGAGCGGTTTCGCCAAACCGCGATGAAATTGCCCTCAGACAACCCCGATTCCTCCTTAATTGAAATTTACCAAAAGTGGCTGCTTCCCACAATCAGCCTCTGGACGGGCGAAAGTCAGTTTAAGGACTGGAAGACTTTCATCATCAGCGCCACTAGCGCAGAAGACAAGTTGAAGAAAGCCCGCCAACTGGGGTTGCACATCTCGGAAGGAGAAGACAAGGGTAAACGCCCTAATGCCAACAACAACAACAGCGATAATTTCTCCAACAATCAAGATAACAAGGGCAAGCAGGCTATGGTGGCCGACACAGCCCAGAAGCCTTAACCAAAGCCGACAGAAAAGCAGTGGCCTCAGATGACCTTTTCCTTCGAGGACAGCCATGTCAAACCCATCTTGGATATGCTCATACAAGGGGGTAGAATTCACCTCCCTCCACCAAGACGAAAACCTCGACCGGCAGAAATGGAGAGCCCTAAGTACTGTCACTACCATCGCTACGTCCACCATGCTACGCAAGATTGCTTCCAACTGAAGCGATACATCCAGCATCTCATCGATTCTAAGGCCCTCACCATTACTTTCGAAGAGGTGACCGTGGCAGCCAACATGGTGTCAGTACAGTTCGACAGCTTCCCTCCAACAAATACTCAAGAGGGAGTAGTACCCGTCTCCAGGGCGAAGATGGAGGTTGCTAACCTTCCACCTCCCCGAGACCAGGATGCTGGTCTAGTGCATCTCACCACATCGCGAGGGAAGGTCATGTGAGTCCATCCGGACCTGGTACTTGAAGTGACTTAGTCCGTACCGCCCTCCACCAGCAAGAAGAAGAGTAGAAAAGTCAAGTCCTGCCGCACAATCTCGGCAGAAGTCGAAGAGGCTACAGTTGTCGTCACCCGGTCGGGTGCACAATCCTAACCGATACCGGGTAACTCGGCTGAAGATCATCAATCGGCTACTGCTGATGCTCCAGGACCTTCTCAGCCTCCGACGACCGACAAGCTTAGGCCGAAGGAGACTCGCTTTGATAAACCATTCCGAAAAGAGGTGCCTCATGGGCTGGAGAGGCCCTACAACTTTGACATCTTGGCACAATTGGCCAACACACCGGCCAATTTATCACTATACGAGCTCGTGAGTCTCTCTAAAGATGTTCGCGTCGTATTGAATGAGGCACTCAAGATTGCTGATGCATATCTGGCTCAGTCCAATCTCACTTTGGAGAACTCGTCTGCAGACCTTCAAGACAGCGCTTGTACAGGTGCAATGCCCAATATTGTCTTCACTCCGCAGGATATTCTTATCAAGACCAACCTGCACGATCGCCCTCTATATTATACTGGATACGTTGGCGATATCAAGGTGGATCATATGTATATTGATCCCGGTTCTTCCATAAGCATCATACCGAAGTGCCTGTTGTACCTCCTGCGCATCCTAATACATCGCCTGACACCGACAAGCACTGCCATCAGCGGTTTCAATTCAGACAGAAGCTATCCGATCGGAAAGATTCGTCTGAAATGCCAAATCAGTAATCTTCAATCAGAAGTGACCTGTTATGTCATAGATGCAGATACTTCCTACAATATTATCCTAGGGCGCCCTTGGATACACGATTACATGTTCATGCCTTCCAGACTGCACTAGTGTTTCTAGTACGTCGACAAGCACGGCTTCGTGAGGACAGAATTTACCGATATCGATCCCTTTAAAGGGGTCGAATCCTACTGCTCAGACTCATACTTGTACGAGAAATCAAAAAGGTACCTTGTCGAAGGAGATACTTAAGCTCAAACTGAGGCAGCAACTGAATCGGAAGAACCTCTGACGATCCACCTCCAAGCCCGCAAACCTGGCAGAACTGTACCCCTTACAGCCTCTCTGCGTAAGGATACAATCGGCCTCTCTGCGCATGAGGAGCAGATGATAATCCGACTGCCAAGGTCTGGCCAAGCGCCAAGGCCCACAACAGAGCCACTGACAATCAGGCTGCCTAGAGCTAGCCAGCAACAGACAGAGGAGCTCAATCCCTCTGTCAAGCCGATGACGATTCGTCTTCCCAGAATGAATCGGTAGCCGAACGCTAAGCCGGGGACTGCTAGCCGGCCAACCACTTCCCGCCTAGCACCGAGCACCGAAATGGGGGTCGCTAGTACACCTACGACTCCACGTTTTGCTCCACCAGTGGAGCCCCTGATGATTAAGCTGCCCAAGTCATTCTTCCAGTCTTCATTGACACAGGTGGTAGCCGAAGAAGAGTCAGAGCTGGCCAAGTATGTGGCTGCTCCACAGATGTTCCATCCACAGATGATGTAATTCTACTGGAAAAGATACCTTACTTCATCAATAAAGGGCTATCTTTGAACTACCTTGAGCTTAATAAGCTTTGTACAATGTATGCCATGGAACACGGTATAGGCACCCACCTACACACACAGGTGACAAATGTCTACATCGCAAATCAACTTACTCCAGTAGAAGACGCTTACCGCATAGTTGAGGGAGAGGATCATCCAATCATCTTCGATCGGAAGAATGATCCACAGCCCTTCCGGATAGAAGAAGTTGATCTCGAACCCGACACCGAGAGACTGCCCCTTTATCTATATAGTTCCCGAGCCAAGTACCTAAAGCAAAAATAGGGATATGATCTGGAAACTATGTTAGGCTTGAACTACGGTACTGGACGGCGGCTACCCTTACAGTTGCCGATCCCGACTGAGAAACTACGGGATTACTACAACAAGACCAGATGTGGGCTAGGTTATGTTACACCTACAATGACCCCTGAAAGCTCAGATGAGGAATGTGACTGGCATTCACACTCAACCGGATCACCAACTTCTGATTCGGATGTCAGCATCGAAGACGTATTCAAGCAAGTCTTTCTGCCAATATGGCATTCGGCGACGCCTATGAAGAAGATTCCTAAAATTCTTGAGTTAGAGCCGTGGGCCCAACAGCTAGACATGCAATGGAAGAAGCAGTTCGAACAAAGAGAGCCTCACACTGAAGATGAGGTCGTGCAAGTTGACCTCGGCGATGAGTCCTCTCCAAAACCAATCTTCGTGAGCAAAAGTCTGACAGACGAAGAGCGAGAATCACTACTGTAACTCGTCAGAAAATATATCGACGTATTTGTCTGGAGCTATGAAGACATGCCAGGGCTAAACTTCGAGGTTGCACTTCACAAACTCAACATTCGTCCGGACGCAAAGTCGGTCAAACAGCAGCAACGACAGTTTTGCCCAGACATCATGAACTCCATCGAGGCCGAGGTTAACAAACTGATAGCCAGGGGATTCATTCACGAGGAACAACATCTAGACTGGGTAGCCAATATAGTACCAGTCCTCAAGAAGAATAGGAAGATCCGAATCTGTATTGACTTCCGAAATCTGAAATAACGTGTCCTAAGGATGAGTTTTCCCTCCCTGTTACAGATAAAATGATTGACAACACCTGCGACTTCGAGCGCATGTCATTCATGGATGGCTTCTCAGGGTGCAATTAAATCAAGATGTTCCCTGACGACGAAAAGCATACATCATTCCAAACACCGATTGGCACATACTGCTACACAGTCATGCCATTTGGTTTAAAGAATGCTGGTGCCACCTATCAACGAGCCATGAGCATCATCTTCAGAGATCATTTATACAAGACAGTGGAGTGTTATGTCGACGACATTGCCATCAAGATCCGTTCTAAAGAAGATCCTCTGTATGATCTGAAGACAGTATTCGACCTGATACGGGCGCACAATTTTAAGATGAATCCCACGATAGGCGTATCCAGCGGGAAGTTCTTGGGTTTCATCGTTACCTTCCAGGGTATCCATGTCGACCCTGAGAAGGCGAAGGCAATTATGGAGATGGGTCCTCCAAGAAATCTTCTTGAACTCCGAGGCCTTCAAGGGAGGCTAGCTTATATCAGGATGTTTATCTCTAACTTCTCCGGACGATGTCAACCCTTCACGCACCTCATGAAGAAAGGCGTCTCCTTCGTATGGGATGAAGAATGCCAGCACACCTTCGACAACATTAAAGAATACCTGTCGAACCCTCCAGTCCTGGTTGCCCCAGTTGCTGGAAAGCCATTCTTGCTCTATGTACGAGCTATGGAGCAGTCTCTCGGTGCTCTACTAGCACAAAATAATGATGCAGGCCATGAGCAAGATATATATTAACTCAACCGAATGATGATGGGGACTGAGCATCGATACACTGTCGTGGAGAAGGAGTGCTTTGCCCTGGTGTTCGCCATTCAGAAGGCGCGACATTACGTCACGGGACAAACCATCCATGTCGTATCAAGAGTTAACCCCCTCAGGGTCCTCATGACCAAGCCAGGTGCACTCAGCTCTCACCTCGCTACCTGGGCGATATTATTGTCTCCCTACCATATGATTTTCGTCCCGTAGAAGGCTGTTAAAGGTCAAGCTCTAGCAGACTTTTTAGCAGCTCATCCGGGTTCAGAGTCAACCAGAATAGACGAAGAGATTCCAGATGAGGTCGCCCATTCAAACGTGGCCTCTCATGATACCGTATGGCGAATGTTCTTCGATGGCACTTCCAAAACTGGGCCCAAGGGTAACATCGTCGCTGGAGTCGGAGTGGTGCTGATTTCTCCCTCCGGATTGGTGATCAATCGGGCTTACTCCCTTACGGAGCCCTGTTCAAACAACGTGGTCGAGTACAACGCTTTGGTCATTGGCCTCCGACTTGCAAAGGAGCTGGGGGTAGAGTATCTTAAAGCATACGGCAATTCACAGTTAATCGTCAATCATATTCGGGGTTCATATGAAGTTCGTCATGAAGACATGATCCCCTATCACCAAATAGCGATTAACACCATCTCGTCCCTGGAATGGTTCTTCATAGAACACGTTCTTAGGCTCCAAAATATTGAAGCTGATGCCCTGGCAGGCTTTACCGCTTCCTTAGCGGTTCCGAGTCATGCTCACCACTTGGTTGAACTAATAGGCCGTGAATTGGTCTGTCCCAAGAACAATGTTCAATGTGTTGAGAGTTACTCCGCTCTGACAGTCGATGAAGCACCAGACTGGAGACAGCCATTCATTGACTTTGTAGTCTACGGCATCTTGTCGAAAAATCTAAAAGAAGCTACTTCCATCAGAAGACGTTCCCTCAGATTCTTCTATGATGCGGAGACAAAAATGCTGTATCGATGATCATACGACGGATTACTGCTTCGATGTATGTCAAACACAGAAGCCAAAGAAGCCGTACGTGAAGCTCACGACGGCGTCTGTGGGGCCCATCAGCCTAGCCCGAAATTGTAAGATCGCCTTCGCTGAATGGGCTATTACTGGCCCACAATGGTTACAGATGTGATAGACTATGCAAGCAAGTGCAAAGCCTGTCAAGTCCACGTAAATTTCATCCACCAGCCATCCGAGTTTCTACATCCGATGGTAGCAACCTGGCTATTCAAAGTATGGGGAATGGACATCAATGCTCCGATCACTCCGCCTTCGTCCCGAGGACATCGCTTCATACTTGCAATCACAGATTACTTCTCCAAATGGACGGAGGCTATTCCGTTGGCAGAAGTGAAGACTTCAAACGTGATCAGCTTTCTCAAGCATCACGCATCGCTTTGGACTGCCCCGAAAGATCATCCACGACAACGGTCTGTAGTTCGCAAGCCACGCCTTCTATCGGTTCTGCGACAAACACCGAATCCAGAATATTACTTCAATGCCGTACAATCCGACAGCAAATGGGTTGGCAGAAGCATTCAATAAAACTATAATCAAGCTACTCAAAAAGTTCGTATCTTCCAAAAAATACGACTGGAAAGAGAAGCTTGGCGAATGCTTATGGGCATACCGTACTACAGTCCGGACGGCCACTGGGAAGACACCATTCTCCTTAGTATACGGGAGTGAGGCAGTTCTCCTATTGGAGACTCAAATCCTCTTACTCCGCGTTGTCCTTACCTATCGATTGACAATGGATGATAATCACCATCGCCGGTTACAAGAGTTGGAGGCTTTAGATAAGAAGCGTCTGCTATCTCAATAACGAATCGAGCTGTATCAAGCACGCATCTCGGGAGCTTTCAACAAGAAGGTTAAACTCAGAACATTCCAAGTGGGCGATGTCGTTCTGGCTATTCGAAGGCCGATGGTTATGACTCACAAAACTGTCGGCAAATTCTAACCAAAGTGGGAAGGCCCATTTGTCATCGAGGCTGTATTCTCTAATGGTGCTTACCGTCTCACAAAATAAAATAGAAACTTGCTCATGTTTCCCATCAACGGCAAGTTCCTGAAGAAGTATTATGTCTGAATCGACATCCTCCAAATCTTCCAGGTTGTTGAATTATGTACCCTCTGGTACCGCTGAACTTACATTCTGACTCCAAATCTTCTCGATTGTTGAGTTATGTACCCTCTGGTATCGCTGAACTTACATTCTGACTCCAAATCTCCCAGATTGTTGAGTTATGTACCCTCTGGTACCGCTGAACTTACACTCTGACTCCAAATCTCCAAGATTGTTGAGTTACGTACCCTCTGGTACCGCTGAACTTACGCTCTGGTTACTCCAGATGAATCTATATCGCATCTTTTGGGTAGTAAGTCATGTATGATCATACCTCTGAACTTTCTTCCTAAAAGAGTATCTTCCTCATGATCTATTACCCGCACCTTCAGTGCGTAAAAAGGATAACAGATCCACAAATTTCCCAAAACAACCACGTCGATGTCACCTTTGTGTTGTTTCACTTCCATCAAAAACAAACCATCCCTCACGAAGAACTTCCACGTCCATATTACCTCTGAGTTGTTCTATGTACCGTTCATGGTGTCCACTCCTGCCACGTCCTTATTACCTCTGAGTAGGAAGATTCCATCAAAGAAACCCTCATATTTACCACGTCCTTATTACCTCTGAGTAAGTATGTTGGTTCTCTCTCGACTTATTATCCGTACCCAAAACCAGGGTATGCCAAGGATAATAGGTCTACAAATGTCCTCTATTGACCACAAATGTCCTATGTTGACCACAAATGTCTTCAGTTGACCACAAATATCCTCAGTTGACCACAAATGTCCTCTGTTGACCACAAATGTCCTCTGTGACCACAACTCTTGTACTAAGTCCTCTAGTACATACAGCTCCTTTCTCATCATGCCTCTGGGGTCCAGCTGCCCCATGGCACTCTTTCGCTCGATACCAAGAACTTCCATGGTCACCTTACCATGGAATCGTTCTAGGTATCCCTAATCAAACTTATTATCCGTACCTAAAACCAAGGTATGCCAAGGGTAATAGGTCCACAAATAATCCCCCAGTAGGACAAATATTACAAATACCAAAGATACAGTACAAGCACAACAGATGACGGATGATGAAAACATAGTCATTTATTGAAAAGCGAAAGTACTACATATTCGGGGACCATGTCCCTATCAAAACAAAGGAAAATAACAAAGAGAGAGAAAAAAGGCCGACTATGGTTCGGCTATACATAATTCTCTGAGTCGATCCCTCAGCACGGCGGTCGACCGCTCAAATTGTAGCTTGGCCCGGCGCTCGGCCTCCTGAGTCAGCCGTTCTGCATCCTCCAGATGCGCGTGGGCCTGCCATCCATCTTCGAGTCTCTTCAGAGCACGCTCCAGGCCAGCAGAAGCTCGGGTGACCTTTTCGGCCTCCTAAACGATTAGCTCTTTACCCGTACGGGAGGCCTCGAGCTCAGATTCCAAGAAGGCCAGCTTTCTCGGGAGCTCGAGGATCTGCTCCCTCGTATCGATTATTTCGCGAGAGGCGGCCGCCACCCAAGCAATGCAATCCTCGCTCCTACGGCTCAGCTGATCGTACTGAATAGACAGATTATCGAGGTCCTTTATGATAATCGGCTTAGACGTATCTCGTGCGGTCCGTACCTTCTCTACGACAGTGATGAGGAAGGCACGCTCCTGATCTATTGCTGATGATAGATCAACTTACCGTAGTCCCTGATACTGAGCCACCAGCTGATCAGCTTCCAACAATTTGGGTTCCAGTAGCTCCACTATCCCCGCTCCACCGGAAAGGGTTCTAAGAATTTCGATCTGGCCACGAGCACATTGACGGGCCAGGGCAAAAGAGATCCCCCTTTCTACAGCAGCTTCGACTCCTTGCCTCAGGTGACGGTAGAAACTGTCAACCACATCCCTTGACGATTCATCCAGAACTTCCGAAGAAGACGACGTCAAAGGGAGAGTGGCTGGCAGAGTCGAAGAAGATGCAACGGAACTTGATGCTCCTACCACGAGTGAAACAAATTTCGAGCGAAAGGACGCTTGAATAACGGCCAATTCTTCTTCTGCAGCCCGAAGAATCCGGAGGCTCGGAAGGGAAGGGAGGTCGATCTCTGGAACCACATGAACAGATGTGGGTGTAGGGACTAGTTCTCCCTTCTCCGGCCGTTCTGCCGCTTGTCCTCCCGAACTTGATTCAGCGGAAGGTCCCTCAATATAAGTCGGAGGGGGAGGAGGCACGCTCTCTTCCACCAGATTCTCTCTGACGAGCTCTACCCTGACAATGTCCGTCATTGGTAGTGAAGGAGCAAAACCTGTATGTCAAGAGCAACCATCAGTCAGCTTAATCCAGAGGATGTGATGAAAGAGTGAATGAGCCTCCTCACTAGTCAAGACTTGGCTTATCTTACCAGAAAAGAATTGCGGAGGCTGAGGTTCACTTACAGTCGTCGTAACCTCTTCATCGGTGACACCTGAGCCAAATTCAGCTGGTTCCTCTGTCCCAACTGCCCTAGAAGGAGATACAACTGGATCAGCGTTACCTTGCTGAAGTTCAGCAGTCTCGGGGACGAGTTCAGCGGAGCCCATGTCGCCCTGGGTCGAGACCTCAGCAACGTGAGACCCCTCAGTTGCGTAAAGAACCCCGGCAGAAATAATCTCGGCACACATATCACTAATCAAAGTGGTCAGGGTCGGGTCGACTTCAGAAACAGCGGCTGGCTCTCGAGAGTCTGACTCTTCGGACGCCTACAGAGAAAAGAAAAATGATTAGAACATAGTTAAGAAAAAGCCAAAGAAAGAGAGGGTTGTAATTCAATTCACCTCCGAAATGGCGCCCATATCCTCGCCTCTCTCCTTAATGAGCAGCCGGCGAGGCTTAACCGCAGCCCGTTTCACGGAGTAGGTTCTGCTACCACCAGCAGACTCAGGCCTGCTTCGCTTTCGGGAAGGGCTCGGCTCAACAGGCGGTTGATCCACCACCACCACATCTATAGGAGGGAGAGTGTTATCTGTAGGAGGAAGAGTGTTAATCCCGGCACATCGACCATGTTCTCCCTCCTCTTCCTCGCCTTAGACCCCTTGGGTTTCACCTCCAAGCCGGTACCAACAATGAAGCTGGTACTCGGGTCAAAGCCAACAGGAGGCTTGTTCGCCATGACGTGGTAGAGAGTCGCCAGATACAAGATCTCTCCTGAATCCTCAGTATCAGGAGCAGAGAAGCTAGTACGGGTGTGAACCGTATGATAATAATGCCAGGTCCTGATGCCATCGACGACGGTGACTTCAAAACCCAGGCAAGAGCTGGGACTGTCGAGGAAAAGCTGGCTATACCCAAACTGTCGGGCGAACCTACTGGGCAAGTAAGGCTCCAAGTAGACAGCGTTGCGATTGCGGTATACCAGATAGGAAGGGCAAATGTTATGCAACGAAAAGAGCATTTTGCCATCTAAGAAGTGGGGAGGCCCAATACCATCTAGATGTACAGCCCTTATTTCCTCAGCAGTAAATCGAGGAACAGATATGAAAAAATTGTATCTGTCCACTCTTGACAGCGCCATCCTACAAGCGCACATAGTCTCGCAATCCCAAGGCATGCGACGATATTGGAAGATGAAGATGTCATCTGCAGTTACTTCATCTTCGGGGCCAGGCCTCATTAAAGACCGGCAATGCATCAGCAACTACCCCATCAGATAGTGGTATGGCAGTTCAACACATTCAAAGTCCTTTGTCGTGTCACGGGCGATGACCTTGGACGTAAAAGTGCGAATGCCACGGTGTATACTGCACACACTGGCCGGGAGTAGAGCTAGCCTGACTCCGAAGACCAGCTTCACAGTAGGAAGGATAAAAATATGGCTGAGTCTCTCAATGGAACCAGCCCCTCCTGAGACCATATAATTTTGCAGCCATACCATCAGGAATCCCGCCAGGAGAGCCTTCTCATACATCGGCTGGGCATCCTGGTAAAAATAGCTAAAGGAGTCAATTTTACTCCCAAATCTGTCTCTTGTGGCCCTCGATCTCTTGGCCGTCGACATTTGGCTCTGTATTTCCTAGTGGGTTTGAGGACTGCGGTGAGAAACCCGGCCTGAGGTACCTAGCATAAAAAGGTAGGTGAGCCAGGACGAAGTATGGAAAAGGTTCCCCTTCGAGCTGCCGTCCTTCTTGATGGATATTTGGTGACATGTACTGTGTTGACACAGTAGTTCCTGGTAGACATCGACGAAGCCCGGGAACAGTCGCTCCAGATTCTCGAACTCTTCGTTCGTCGGAGTATACAATTCAAAAACTTTGTCTCCCCAAGGTAGCTTGGAGACTGCATGCATCTCATGTAGAGCAAGCCCCATCTCCCCCACGGGTGTGAAGAAAGTCCCCGTAGGGCAGTTGTACATTTCTAGCAAAGCCATGAACAATTTCTTATTTATGGGCAAGCCATAGCTGGTGCCCCGAATGGCATGGTATAGTCCAATCTCGTGCAGGAGAGTCTCGTACTTTCGTGGGATCCATGTAGACAGGTTGGTCCATGAAGGGAGAGGGTGTATCCAACTCGGCAGTGACAACCGGCCAACAGGATAGGACCCTTTCCGAGTAAGTTGGTTAATGAAAGTGTCAACTTCAGAGAACTTGAAATTGGGACCCTGCACATTCAAGAAACTGCCTGGGGCCAACCCCATCACGTATTGGCTGACTGGTACCCTGCCCGTGTACGCCGACTGCATGTTATTATTGTAGTGAATTTTGCCCACAATCATCCCGCTCCGGGTTGGAGTCAAGGAATCCTCCATCTTCCTGGTCATGGGCAACATGTTGAACCATGACAGTGGGAAGTGACGCTCCATCAGAGGAATATGGATCGCCATCCCATCAGAGATAAAATCCTAGCTCTCAGATACATCCAGAACTTGGAAGTTCTTTACAGTCAGGGCGTCCCCGAAGAGGAATGCAGGCTTCAAGTGTTTGCCCTCCAGCAGCCCTGAGTTCATCATCCCTGAAATAAAGAAGAAGGACTGCTCTTTTATGTCATCCAACCTCTCTAAAAGTTCGTCTTTTGGAAACTGGTTCACCACATACTCGACTATGTGGTCATACCTATAGCCCACAGCAGATTGGGCGCGACCCACCAGAGGTTCTCCCACAGCATTAACTGGCAAGTTCACTGAAAGAAGCAGAAAGGAAACAAAGTCAGGAGAGGACCAGAAAACATTTAAAAAGAGTTCATGCGGCTCTGTTTAGATGGGTCCTTATGTGGCTCAGTTTTTACAGAGTTTATGCGGCTCTGTTTGGACGGGTCCTTATGCGGCTCAGATTTAACGGAGTTCATGCGGCTCTGTTTTGAGGGGTCCTTATGCGGCTCAGTTTTAACAGAGTTCATACGGCTATATTTGGACGGGTCCTTATGCGGCTCAGTTTTAACGGAGTTCATGCGGCTCTGTTTTGAGGGGTCCTTATGCGGCTCAGTTTTAACGGAGTTCATGCGGCTCTACTTTAATGGGTTCATATACGGTTCTATTCAAGGGACTTTATGCGGCTTTGTTTAGCAGGGTCTCATGCAGTCAAGTTCAGATGAGCTTATACGATCCAGGTTTTAAAGGGGACTTTATGCAGCTTAGTTCTAAAAGAACTCATGCAGTTCTGTTCAATGGGGCTTATGCGGCCCAGTTCAGATAAGCTTATGCGGCTCTGATCTGTTGGAGCTTATGCGGCCCGGTTCATCAGAAGCTCATACGGTCTTGTTCAGTGGGACTTCATGCGGTTCAGTTTTAAAGGTGCTTATGCGGCCCAGTTCATCAGGAGCTCATGCGGTTCTGTTCAGCGGGACTTCACGCGGTTCAGTTTTAAAGGTGCTTATGCGGCTCAGTCATTTCTCATGCGGCTCAAACAAGGGGCATACCCCATGCGACTCGGACATGAGAAGTTCATGCGGCCCATACAACATATGCGGCTTCATCGTTCTAAACTTGGGCAGTTCAATGAAGACGAAGGACACATTAAATGCTAAGGAGGAAGTTGTGCATGAAACATGCAACAGAGCCATTTTGTTAGGATTTGAAGCATATGGTCTTCCACATAATCCTTACCATCAATGGCGGGGTGGACATCATGATGAACTGTGGGCACATCAGTCGATGAAGAAGCCGCTCTCTTATCCTTCACTGCAGCACTAGAGGAAGCTTTGGGGGACATTGTTGATCGGTGATCGAGAGAGAAGACGACGACAACTAGGGCAAAAAAAGTTGAAGAGAAAAAGAAAGTAAAGAGTCTCTCTCTCCCAAAGAACCCATATTCATAGGCTGATGGGGGACATGCGGATCAAGGGACGCTTCGCATGATTCGCCGCCTAGAAACAAAGCCGACTCTTGGATTTCTAACCCCTGCATGCGAAAAGATTAAATCCTAATCATTAAGGCAAATCTAAATATTTAAAACTGACTCTTGGGATCCTATCCCAAAAGATAGCTTTAAATCAAAGCAAATCACAGGCAAATAAATGAGATGCCTACATGGCAAAGAGTAGTCTATGCGGCCAGAACATCCAGGCGACCAGAACATTCTATGCGGCCAGAGGAGTCTATGCGGTGCAGAGATCTTATGTGGACATAGCCAGGCTTCTTATTCAAAGTATTTCAATTTTTGCCAATTGAAATCTTTAAAGGGGGTCTTGTAGAAGCATGGAAAAAAATAAGTAAAATTCATGCGGCTCAAAGCAGTGGGAGTCTCATGCGGTTCAGAAAATCATTTAGAGCTTCATGCGGCTCACAAATTCGTTAGAGCTTCATGCGGCTCATAAGTCCCTTAGAGCTTCATGCAGCTCAGAAGTCCCCGAGAGCTCTATGCGGCTCAAAAAAGCCATGTGGCCGTGGGCAGTTCAAAAGCAAGTATCCACAGCTAGCCATCATTATTATGTGCAGCTGGCTCATTTAATGCTCTGACGCAATGCAGTAGCCCTGACACAACAGATTGACGTCTCTAACATAAAGGTGAAATGATGACTCTTAACGTGCTCCTAGAGAGACAAAAAAATCATTATAGCTGGCATGATCTACCCATTTCTAAAGCTCTTTATGCGGCTCAGTTGTAAGGACGTCCATGCGGCTCAGTTGTAAGGACCTCCATGCGGCTCAGTTGCAAAGACTTCCTTGCGGCTCAGTTGCAAAGACTTCCATGCGGCTTAGTTGCAAGGACCCACATGCGGCTCAATTACAAAGACTTCCATGCGGCTCAGTTGTAAGGACGTCCATGCGGCTCAATGGTAAGGACGTCCATGCGGCTCCGTGGTAAGGACCTCCATGCGGCTCAGTTGTAAGGACGTCCATGCGGCTCAGTTGTAAGGATCTTTATGCGGTTCAGATTAAAGGATTTCCATGCGGCTCAGTGGTAAGGACGTCCATACGGCTCAGTTGTAATGACCTTCATGCGGTTCAGATAAGGCCACCCTTATGCGGCTCTAACACGAGGCCGTACTCATGCGGCTCAACTATGACAGTCATCCATGCGGCTCAATTGTAAGGACCTCCATGCGGTTCAGATTAAAGGACTTCCATGCGGTTCAGATAAGGCAACCCTTATACGACTCTGACACGAGGTCGCACTTATGTGGTTCAGATAAGGCCACCCTTAAAGGACTTCCATGCGGTTCAGATAAGGCCACCCTCCATGCGGTTCAGATTAAAGGACTTCCATGGTGTGAGCACCCTGAATTTCGGGCTGATTTTTTTATTTTTTATTTTATTTTTCTGATTGTTTAGTCTCAATAAATAATTTATTCTGTTTATTTATCTGTAAATGTGCTTTTTCGTGCCTTTGATATTTGGAGTGTCAGGGATGTTCAACTCTGGAAATCTTTTTCATGAGTTTTGTAGTGGACATGATTGCCTTCATGACGGTATATAGTGTCCCATCCAAACTTGTTCCCTTGTACTCTTTTTGCTTCGCACAACTTCGGGTCGATTTAGACCATTTGATTATTAATTAATTTTTCCACTCTTTTCCTTGATCATTATTAGCACGTTACCGTGACTTTTGATTTAAGAGCAACAGACCAGTCATTTCCTTGAAACCAACTCATCATGCATGATCTACTCGAGACACTCTTCATCCTTGACCTTCGTGTCCCACTCAGACACGTCATTTTGTGCTCTATTTGCTTCGTACAACTTTTCTGACACGTGACCCGATTTTATTTTACCCCACGGTGTCACATTTATTATCCAACTTGATTTGTGGGTACCATGTCGACCAAAACCTGTCAGCCCCAACTATGGACATGGCCCACATTGAGCCTACTACCCGTCTGACACTTGTGTCCCATTTATTGGAATCCCTATGTGCTATTTATTTACTCATGATCATCAACACCAATTTTTATTCGATTTTTATACAATGTCCGATTTTCATCCAACCCGGTTTGACCGAACCCAGTCCAAGCTCCATGTTACTCTCCATCATGACGCCCTCATTTTTGCTTGCCCAAAAATAATATTCAATACCTAGTTTCTATTCCAAATATTGAGTGTAAATTCCATTGATTTAAATCCCAAAAATAAATCCAATCCCCCTAATTAATTTCCACCCTTGACTTTCCCTCATTCAATCATCACCATTTATTCCCCTCACATTCACACACAGCCTCTCCCTTGGCCGGCCCTAAAATCTAGGCTTAGCTTTCTCTCTCCTCCCTCTCTCACAATTATTACATCTCTTTCTCTCTCTCACTATTCTTTTCTTCCCATTCAAAACACAACCACCATTACACTAACAGCAACAAAACTTCACCACCACCATTGCACTCACACTCGGCTAACCGACCTCCTCCCTGGCTGAGTGCCGCCGGCCATCACCCCGACGAGCTCAGCCCTGGCCACCCACTCCACCAGCCTCCTCCTCCTTCTACTTCCAACCACCACTACCTCCATCACCGCCGTGACCACCACCTCTTCCCTCAGCCTCCGCCGCATCAGGCCGCATGCCGTCGCGCCCTCGTCGGCCGGGCTAGGCCGTGCGTAGCGCTGCTACAGCAGTGCGGCAGCAGTGAGCCGCGGGCCGGCCGAAAACGGCTCTAGCACGCGCGTACGCGTCGACGCCGGCCACGCGCCGCCGTGGCCGTGCCCCCTACAATGGGCGAACTCTGACGACCCTCCTGGGTCCGCTGCTCCTTCTCCGGCACGACGTATAGGCGATTCGTGCGTTTCGTGCGAATTCCCGCCGTGACGCGCGCGAAATCAAGTCCATTTTGGCGCTCCGTCGCAGCGACTTCGTGCATGATTTCCCGAGAATTCGACCTTTGGATCGGTGATTTCTTTGCTCCATCACAATCTTGGTATATCTACCTTCACTCCTGTCAATTTTCATCCGTTGATTTTATCGTTTGATGCCTCAAAACCGGCCACCAAGTTGACCGTTTAAATTGTATTAATTTTGGACAGTTTCATGGGGTCAACTTTGTCAGCTTGTACCTCCTTTACCGTAGCTCCGTTTGGCATGCAACTAGTTCCTATACGAAGCTGGTATAACCCTCTTGCTACCCCTCCAGTTTTGTTTCATTGTGAGCTTGTTTGATTGGTTGAATTCGACGCCAAAGTTGGCCGTCCGAATTCGTAATTTCCAACTTGTAAAATTCCATTTTTGAATACGGGACTCCAAATTTCATTTCTGACACCACCATTAGACTCGTGGCATCGTTCTGGCATGTTTTCATATAAAATTTGTTAGATTTGGAGGACGTGGGCCCTGGCACGTTTTTTTGGTACAAAGTGGGTCCCACAGTCCGGGTCAACGGAACTTTTTGATGCCGGCTCATCGGAATCCAATTCCGGATATACAGTTGAGTTCGTATCGTCATTCTGGACTCGTTGACATATAATTTGCTAGGTTTTGGTAGACATTGGACCCGACACACATTTCGGTGCAAGTCGGATACCAATATCCGGGTCAACGGGTCATCTTGAGATCGGCTCATCGGAATCCAATTTCGAATATACCATTGAGTTCGTATCGTCATTCTGGACTCGTTGACATGTAGTTTGCTGAGTTTTGAGAACAATGGCTCCGACACGCATTTTCGTGCAAACCGGAATTCCAAGTTCTGGTCAACGGACCAAATTGAGATCGGGTCAACGGAATCCAATTCTGGAGATACCGTTGGATTTGTATCGTCATTCTGGTTTTATGGACATATAATTTGTTATATTTTATAGACTTGTTTTCTTGCACATTTTTTGGTGCAAAATGGCTCCGACACGGACACCGTTTTGACCCGAAATTACCTTTTTGCCCTTGTGTCCAAATTGGACCGATGGGTAGGCTATCCTAGCTAATTTGACCATTCTGGACACGTTGGCGATGTTTATTTCATCGTCCGACAATATTTGTTGATAATTTCTCTGAGTTTAACCTTTTTATAATTTATTAAAAATTAATTCTTATAATGTTCGTATTTCGGGATTAGTACAATAAAACTGAGATCAGTCAATTCCAGTGATCTTACATCGCTGAAATTGACAAGATGGACATGTGAATCACTATAATAAGATATCAACTTTATCGTTGATCTTTTTTTCTCGATTTACGTGTCGTAAGTTTCGACGTACAAATAACGAAGTATACTTTATATCTTTAAAAATTAGACTAGAATTGACCCTGTTTGACCAGAGTTGACCAGTTGACCCAAAGTCAACTGTAAGTCAACACTTGACCTAGTTTGACTAGATTATTGGCCGGAGTCAACCTAGAGTTGTTTTGACTTAGAAGAACCTAGGATAATATAGATTGCTTGTAGAGATTTATTTATTACAACTTGAACACCTTGTAACCTGTGTTGCTTTAAATAGGACTCTGTGGTTTCAGTTGGACCCCATATACTTATCAGATGTTCAGGTTATCAGGCGAGTACATTCTCTGATTATTTCATATCCTGCGTAGAATTATTTCTTGCATTAAATTACTTTACTTGTACTGTCACGTTGGTCACACGGATTGGTACTATATGGATCCCTTCTTGAGATGTTATCCTTAGAGAGCATCGGGTACTACATGTTCTGTGCGTTTCACTTATATGGCGTATCACTATGCTTCACTGGTTCTTTGATCACTTGTGACATATACTCTTATGATCACAGAGTCTCCTAGAATCTCTTATCCCATTTACTGGGTATCCTAGAATCTCCTAGAATCCCCATTTATGGGACATCCATGTATCACCCTTCGGGGGCCTTTGCATGGAATCATAACATAACCTGGTTGGATCCTTGTGTATTGATTGGGGGTACGGAGGAGTAGAAGTAGACATGTGAATAATACCCAAGTAGTATCTTATCAGAATCTCTTCCATAGTGTCTTATCAGAATCTCCAATGCCATTTACATGTCTATATTGTACTCTGACTCACTAGCCACTGTTAGTCTCTATTTATAGTAGATATTTCTATTACAGCTCTCTCTCTGTTTACATACAGCATTTCTTTCAGTACTTATATCTTACTTTACTGCATGATTATATTTTCTAACCTGCTATGAACTGTTGAGATGTAATATGCTCGCTCCTGTCCTGACTGGACCTGTTGATAAATTTTATAGATAGCATGGAG
The DNA here is from genome assembly GCA_029216955.1 of Iris pallida. Classification (NCBI taxonomy): domain Eukaryota; kingdom Viridiplantae; phylum Streptophyta; class Magnoliopsida; order Asparagales; family Iridaceae; genus Iris; species Iris pallida. The sequence continues at coordinate 20,728,885 of JANAVB010026400.1, forward strand.
GTTGCCGCTAGCCTAGAGGAGACACAGTAGAGGTTGTATATGTAGCTAGGGTTTTGCTCAGTTTACTTTCAGTTGTCTTGAGTTGTATTTATGGATTTCTGTATTTGAGTTTTGAGATGTATTTCTGGGTTGTGTATCTTAGACACTTAGACTTCTATCTGCTGTATCTTTTTTGGATTTCATATTTTATATATCTTTCATTATACTCTACCTTAGATGTGATTGAGTTTACTTTCTGCTATGTCACCCCCATTCGGGGAGTATAAACTGCTTAGCCTTATACTGTTAGATGCATGAGACCTAGGACTGCGTTCTATCGCCGACACTAGGACGTAGGCTGGGCGTTGTTACGTTCTCGTGCGCTAACTCTAGGGTGCGGATCGTGACACGTTTTTAGTGGTGGCCCATGCAGGTCGAGACTAGAAGTATAGTGGTATTCGAACTAGAGTACCACTACAGCCTGTAGTAGGATTAGGATATATTTTGAAGGTACTCAATCACAGTTAGGATCCCTTGAGAGATTCCTGGGACGACCCTTGAGAATCTTATTTAAACTTCGATTTGAAAACTCTTTTTTCCCTTGATTTGATTATCTTTACTTTCTGTTGTTAAATTTGATTTTGATAGATTATTGTTGAATTTGAGTTTGTATTTATTGATTTTGATGAAAGATTGTTGAATTTTGAATCTTGATGTTAGCTGTAGCATCTGAGTTTGTATTTATATGATTTGAAGGATTTTTGTTCATTTTTGAATCTTGAGGTTCGTTGATAAATTTGATTTTTGGGTATTCATTGTTGATTTAATTTTATTTTTGTCAAGATGAAATTATATGGGCTAGGTCATCTGAGTCTCGAAATCTAGTCTTCTATAGTCACATTAGCCAGCATAGTGAGGACATATAGTCTGATTTTGGATATATTTCTCGGGTATGGGAATTTAAGGTTTTTACAGCCAAGCTAGCGGCACCGCGAAAATGTTAAATACCACGATTCTAGAGGTATGTGCCTAAGTCGAGGACTTTGTGATTATCGTAGCCTTGCTTACTAGTATGACGAGGATTTAGAGTACCATAATTTTGGATAGATGCATATAATCATCATATTGTACCTTAAATATTTGAACATGTTTTCTCTACTTTTGTTTCAGTCTTTAAAAAAAAAGGAATTATTACTTGTTGTTTTGTTTTGCTTCTCATTATTTAACTTAGGAGTAGCTTTAGCTGTTTTATAGACCTTTGTGTAACTTCTTACGAATTTCTTCTTAATAGAATGAATCAATGATTTTGCTAGACCTTATTTTGGATTTGATATTATAATTCTGGTTTCAAAAAAAATGGGTTCCTCTTTTAAACAGATAAGCAGAACAGATTCTATTATCATTCTTTTCCTGCCAATATTTTTATTACCATCATTCCTTGTCTTATATACCTGTCCTGATTATATCAATTCTGTCTCGTATCACATTCTGTCAGCTGTACTTGAACCCCTGAATCTTTATATCATTTTTATCTGAGAAATGTTGAGGAAGTGACGTGAAACATCTAGGTCAAAAATGATGTAATTGGTTATCATATGATAATTTTATAGGAATTAGAATGTTGGATGTCAAATATGAAAAATTTGAAATAGAGATGTGGTAAAGGTTTAAAATGAAATCGAGGGATAAATGTTATCAATTTAGAAACAATCACAGAAAGTTGGTTATGAATAATTCATGGATGTATTTCAAAACTAATGAGGATGTTCAAGGTCAACCTAGTTTTGAGAACTTAGAAAATCTTGGTTATTGATTCTGGAAAACTTTTACTCTGAGGCTATGTAGAAATTTAGAAAAAAAAAGGAAGAATTTTATTGTATTCAATGATTATGTGAAATTGAACTAGATATTGTAAGAGGGTGACTAGAGACAGAGAGAACACAAGGATTTTACGTTATAGAAATTATTTTAGATGATTGGGAGAAAATTGTAGAATTCAAAAGGATAATATTTGAAGGTGAACGTTGAAGAAAATATGAAGGTTGATTTATAAATAAGAATAAATTTTGTGTGACATAGTGGTATTGGAGTTTAGTAAATATGAGACTCGATTTAGACAAGTTCAAGAATTTCATAAACTGGATTTAGGGGTTTCGGATCTAAATTAAAACGAGGTGAAGGAATTTGGAAATTTTGATTAAATGAATAAGTGTTGACCCCTAAATAAGAGGGGTATGTTTCATGGAAAATGTTATAGAAGTTAGAAATTTTGTATATGGTGATCACGGTAAAGGTTTAGATGACTGAAGGTTATAAAATTTCGATGATAGTCATATGAAGGTTGATTTTCATATTGGGACTTGTGAGAAAAAAATATGGTTTGGCAAATGATAAACTGATAGTATTAGAGAGGGATGATTTGCTGACTTCGTATGAAATCTTTTCCTGTTTTCTCTAAAAAGGGTTTTTCAATATCATTAAATCCTAGTTTCCTTAATCACGACCAAATCGACTTCGATTATCTTTTCTTATCATATTTATATCTTGGGTTGTACTCAATTGAATAAAATTTGATTGTGACCTGAATCTCCATCCTTGTATGCTCGTTCTCAGACTTTGTTGAACATGTCCTCCATATTGCCTAAATCTTGATTTCCCCAATTTGATCAACTTAGATCGTATCGAGACTAAATATTCTTAATATATGTATTGCGATTGGAATTTTCCATAAATTGGCTTTCATTCTTTAACTTTTGATTTTGATTTTTCTGAACCCTTTATAGATAATTGGTAGTTACCTTTCTTTATTTTTTATGATAAGTACCAGTTTTCACATAGGGTGGTAGACTGCCTTATAGTTTTGATGATTTGTTATTTCTGTAACTTTTCTAGTTTGGCACCCTAGACTGCTTGTGTGTTTTGATACCCGATGACCATTTTGGTTAGTATGACTAGTATACCTAGATGAGACTTCACTACCACCGTGTGCCATGACCCTGTATGCCGTCCTTTTTGATGGTATGATTTGTTTAAGTTCTGGGACTTGATTGTGGTGGTTTGACCTAGAAGGAGTGCGAATATTTTAATTTCGAGGACGAAATTTTTATAATGTGGGTAGGATGTGAGTACCCTGAATTTTGGGCTGATTTTTTTATTTTTTATTTTATTTTTCTGATTTTTTAGCCTCAATAAATAATTTATTCTGTTTATTTATCTGTAAATGTGCTTTTCCGTGCCTTTGATATTTGGAGTGTCAGGGATGTTCAACTCTGAAAATCTTCTTCATGAGTTTTGTAGTGGACATGATTGCCATCATGACGGTATATAGTGTCCCATCCAAACTTGTTCCCTTGTACTCTTTTTGCTTCGCACAACTTTGGGTCGATTTAGACCATTTGATTATTAATTAATTTTCCCACTCTTTTCCTTGATCATTATTAGCACGTTACCGTAACTTTTGAATTGGGAGCACCAGACCAGTCATTTCCTTGAAACCAACTCATCATGCATGATCTACTCGAGACTCTCTTCACCCTTGACCTTCGTGTCCCACTCAGACACGTCATTTTGTGCTCCATTTGTTTCGCACAACTTTCCTGACACGTGACCCGATTTTATTTCACCCTATGGTGTCACATTCATTTTCTAACTTGATTTGTGGGTACCCTGTCGACCAAAACCTGTCAACCCCAACTATGGACATGGCCCACATTGAGCCTACTGCCCGTCCGACACTTGTGTCCCAATTATTGGAATCCCCATGTGCTACTTATTTACTCATGATCATCAACACCTATTTTTATTCGATTTTTGCACAATGTCCGATTTTCATCCAACCCGGTTTGACCGAACCCAGTCCAAGCTCCATGTTACTCTCCATCATGACGCCGTCATTTTTGCTTGCCCAAAAATAATATTCAATACCTAGTTTCTATTCCAAATATTGAGTGTAAATTCTATTGATTTAAATCCCAAAAATAAATCCAATCCCCCTAATTAATTTCCACCCTTGATTTTCCCTCATTCAATCATCACCATTTATTCCCCTCACATTCACACACAGCCTCTCCCTTGGCCGGCCCTAAAATCTAGGCTTGGCTTTCTTTCTCCTCCCTCTCTCACAATTATTACATCTCTTTCTCTCTCTCACTATTTTTTCCTTCCCATTCAAAATACAACCACCATTACACTAACAGCAACAAAACTCCACCACCACCATTGCACTCACACTCGACCACCCGACCTCCTCCCTGGCCGAGCGCCGCCGGCCATCACCCTGGCGAGCTCAGCCCTGGCCCCCCACTCCACCAGCCTCCTCCTCCTTCTACTTCCAACTACCACCACCTTATACAACCGAACCACCGCACCACCACCTCCATCACCGCCGTGACCACCACCTCTTCCCTCAGCCCCCGCCGTGTCAGGCCGCACGCCGCTGCGCCCTCGCCGGCCGGGCTAGGCCGCGCGCAGCGCTGCTACAGCAGTGCGGCAGCAGTGAGCCGCGGGCCGGCCGAAAACGGCTCTGGCCGCGCGCGTACGCGCCGCCGCTGGCCACGCACCGCCGTGGCCGTACCCCCCTGCGATGGGCAAACTCCGGCGACCCCCCTGGGTCCGCTGTTCCTTCTCCGGCGCGACGTATAGGCGATTCGTGCGTTTCGCACGAATTCCCGCCGTGACGCGCGCGAAATCAAGTCCATTTTGGCGCTCCATTGCAGCGACTTCGCACGCATTTTTCCGGGAATCCGACCGTTGGATCGGCGATTTCTTTACTCCGTCACAATCTCGGTATATCCACCTTCACTCCTGTCAATTTTTATCCGTTGATTTTATCGTTTGATGCCTCAAAACCGGCCACCAAGTTGACCGTTTAAATTGTATTAATTTTGGACAGTTTTACGGGGTCAACTTCGTCAGCTTGTACCTCCTCTACCGCAGCTCCATTTGGCGTACTACCAGTTCTTGTACGAAGCTGGTATAACCCACTTGCTACCCCTCCAGTTTCGTTTCATTGTGAGCTTGTTTGATTGGTTGAATTCGACGCCAAAGTTGGCCGTCCGAATTCGTAATTTTCAACTTATAAAATTCCATTTTTGAATACGGGACTCCAGATGTCATTTCTGACACCACCATTAGACTCGTGGCGTCGTTGTGGCATGTTTTTATATAAAATTTGTCAGATTTAGAGGACGTGGGCCCTGGCATGTTTTTTGCTGCAAAGTGGGTCCTACAGTCCGGGTCAACGGAACTTTTTGACGCCGGCTCATCGGAATCCAATTCCGGATATACCGTTGAGTTCGTTTCGTCATTCTGGACTCGTTAACATATAATTTACTAGGTTTTGGTGGACATTGGACCCGGCACACATTTCGGTGCAAGTCGGATACCAATATCCGGGTCAACGGGTCATCTTGAGATCGGCTCATCGGAATCCAATTCCGGATATACCGTTGAGTTCGTATCATCATTCTGGACTCGTTGACATGTAGTTTGCTGAGTTTTGAGAACAATGGCTCCGGCACGCATTTTCGTGCAAACCGGAATTCCAAGTTCTGGTCAACGGACCAAATTGAGATCGGGTCAACGGAATCCAATTCTGGAGATACCGTTGGGTTCGTATCGTCATTGTGGTTTCGTGAACATATAATTTGTTATATTTTATAGACTTATTTTCTTGCACATTTTTCGGTGCAAAACGGCTCCGACACGTAAATCGTTTTGACCCAAAATTACCTTTTTGCCCTTGTGTCCAAATTGGACCGATGGATAGGCTATCATAGCTAATTTGACCATTCTGGACACGTTGGCGATGTTTATTTCATCATCCGACAATGTTTGTTGATAATTTCTCTGAGTTTAACATTTTTATAATTTATTAATAATTAATTCTTATAATGTTTGTATTTCGGGATTAGTACAACAAAACTGAGATCAGTCAATTCCAGTGATCTTACATCGCTGAAATTGACAAGATGGATACGTGGATCACTATAATAAGATTATCAACTTTACGTTGATCTTCTTATCTCGATTTGCGTGTCATAAGTTTCGACGTACAAATAACGAAGTACACTTTATATCTTTAATAAATAGACTAGAATTGACCCTGTTTGACCAGAGCTGACCAGTTGACCCAAAGTCAACTGTAAGTCAACATTTGACCTAGTTTGACTAGATTATTGGCCGGAGTCAACCTAGAGTTGTTTTGACTTAGAAGAACCTAGGATAATATAGATTGCTTGTAGAGATTCATTTATTACAACTTGAACACCTTGTAACTTGTGTTGCTTTAAATAGGACACTGTGGCTTCAGTTGGACCCCCTATACTTATCAGCTGTTCAGGTTATCAGGCGAGTACATTCTCTGATCATTTCATATCCTGCTTAGAATTATTTCCTGCATTAAATTACTTTACTTGTACTGTCACGTTGGTCACACGGATTGGTACTATATGGATCCCTTCTTGAGATATTATCCTTAGGGAGCATCGGGTACTACATGTTCTGTGCATTTCACTTACATGGCGTATCACTATGCTTCACTGGTTCTTTGATCACTTGTGACATATACTCTTATGATCACAGAGTCTCCTAGAATCTCTTATTCCATTTACTGGGTATCCTAGAATCTTCTAGAATCCCTATTTATGGGACATCCATGGATCACCCTTCGGGGGCCTTTGCATGGAATCATTACATAACCTGGTTGGATCATTGTGTACTGATTGGGGGTACGGGGGAGTAGAATTAGACATATGAATAATACCCAAGTAGTATCTTATCAGAATCTCTTCCATAGTGCCTTATCAGAATCTCCTATGCCATTTACATGTCTATATTGTACTCTGACTCACTAGCCACTGTTAGTCTCTATTTATAGTAGATATTTCTATTACAGCTCTCTCTCTATTTACATACAGCATTTCTTTCAGTACCTGTATCTTACTTTACTGCATGATTATATTTTCTAACCTGCTATGAACTGTTGAGATGTAATGTGCTCGCTCCTGTCCTGACTGGACCTGTTGATAAATTTTATAGATAGCATGGAGGTTTCCTGCTAGCCTAGAGGAGACACAGTAGAGGTCGTATAGGTAGCTAGGGTTTTGCTCAGTTTACTTTCAGTTGTCTTGAGTTGTATTTATGTATTTCTGTATTTGAGTTTTGAGATGTATTTCTGGGTTGTGTATCTTAGACACTTAGACTTCTATCTGCTGTATCTCTTTTGGATTTCATGTTTTATCTATCTTCCATTATGCTCTACCTTAGATGTGATTGAGTTTACTTTCTGTTATGTCACCCCCATTCGGGGAGTATAAACTGCTTAGCCTTATACTGTTAGATGCATGAGACCTAGGACAGCGTTCTACCGCCGACACTACGGCGTAGGCTGGGCGTTGTTATGTTATAGAAATTATTTTAGATGATTGGAAGAAAATTGTAGAATTCAAAAGGATAATATTTGAAGGTGAACGTTAAAGAAAATATGAAGGTTGATTTATAAATAAGAATAAATTTTGTATGACATAGTGGTATTGGAGTTTAGTAAATATGAGACTCGATTTAGACAAGTTCAAGAATTTCATAAACTGGATTTAGGGGTTTCGGATCTAAATTAAAACGAGATGAAGGAATTTGGAAATTTTGATTAAATGAATAAGTGTTGACCCCTAAATAAGAGGGGTATGTTTCGTGGAAAATGTTATAGAAGTTAGAAATTTTGTCTATGGTGATCACGGTAAAGGTTTAGATGACTGAAAGTTATAAAATTTTGATGATAGTCATATGAAGGTTGATTTTCATATTGGGACTTGTGAGAAAAAAATATGGTTTGGCAAATGATAAACTGATAGTATTAGAGAGGGATGATTTGCTGACTTCGTATGAAATCTTTTCCTGTTTTCTCTAAAAAGGGTTTTTCAATATCATTAAATCCTAGTTTCCTTAATCACGACCAAATCGACTTCGATTATCTTTTCTTATTATATTTATATCTTGGGTTGTACTCAATTGAATAAAATTTGATTGTGACCTGAATCTTCATCCTTGTATGCTCGTTCTCAGACTTTGTTGAACATGTCCTCCATATTGCCTAAATCTTGATTTTCCCAATTTGATCAACTTAGATCGTATCGAGACTAAATATTCTTAATATATGTATTGTGTTTGGAATTTTCCATGAAATTGGCTTTCATTCTTTAACTTTTGATTTTAATTTTTCTGAACCCTTTATAGATAATTGGTAGTTACCTTTCTTTATTTTTTATGATAAGTACCAGTTTTCACATAGGGTGGTAGACTGCCTTATAGTTTTGATGATTTGTTATTTCTGTAACTTTTCTAGTTTGGCACCCTAGACTGCTTGTGCGTTTTGATACCCGATGACCATTTTGGTTAGTATGACTAGTATACCTAGATGAGACTTCACTACCACCGTGTGCCATGACCCTGTATGCCGTCCTTTTTGATGGTATAATTTGTTTAAGTTCTGGGACTTGATTGTGGGGGTTTGACCTAGAAGGAGTACGAACATTTTAATTTCGAGGACGAAATTTTTATAAGGTGGGTAGGATGTGAGCACCCTGAATTTCGGGCTGATTTTTTTATTTTTTATTTTATTTTTCTGATTGTTTAGTCTCAATAAATAATTTATTCTGTTTATTTATCTGTAAATGTGCTTTTCCGTGCCTTTGATATTTGGAGTGTCTGGGATGTTCAACACAACCACCATTACACTAAAAGCAACAAAACTCCACCACCACCATTGCACTCACACTCGGCCACCCGACCTCCTCCCTGGCCGAGCGCCGCCGGCCATCACCCTGGCGAGCTCAGCCCTGGCCACCCACTCCACCAGCCTCCTCCTCCTTCTACTTCCTACCACCACCACCTTATACAACCGAACCACCGCACCACCACCTCCATCACCGCCGTGACCACCACCTCTTCCCTCAGCCCCCGCCGCGTCAGGCCGCACGCCGTCGCGCCCTCGTCGGCCGGGCTAGGCCACGCGCAGCGCTGCTACAGCAGTGCGGCAGCAGTGAGCCGCGGGCCGGCCGAAAACGGCTCTGGCCGTGCGCGTACGCGCCGTCGCTGGCCACGCGCGACGGATAGGCGATTCGTGCGTTTCGCACGAATTCCCGCCGTGACGCACGCGAAATCAAGAATATTTTGGCGCTCCGTCGCAGCAACTTTGCACGCGTTTTCCCGGGAATTCGACCGTTGGATCGGCAATTTCTTCGCTCCGTCACAATCTTGGTATATCCACCTTCACTCCTGTCAATTTTCATCCGTTGATTTTATCGTTTGATGCCTCAAAACCGGCCACCAAGTTGACCGTTTAAATTGTATTAATTTTGGACAGTTTCACGGGGTCAACTTCGTCAGCTTGTACCTCCTCCACCGCTGCTCCGTTTGGCGTGCTACCAGTTCCTGTGCGAAGCTGGTATAACCCCCTTGCTACCCCTCCAGTTTCGTTTCATTGTGAGCTTGTTTGATTGGTTGAATTCGACGCCAAAGTTGGCCGTCCGAATTCGTAATTTCCAACTTGTAAAATTTCATTTTTGAACACGGGACTCCAGATTTCATTTCTGACACCACCATTAGACTCGTGGCGTCGTTCTGGCATGTTTTCATATAAAATTTATTAGATTTGGAGGACGTGGGCCCTGGCACATTTTTTGGTGCAAAGTGGGTCCTACAGTTCGGGTCAATGGGACTTTTTGACGCCGGCTCATCGAAATCCAATTCCGGATATGCCGTTGAGTTCGTTTCGTCATTCTGGACTCGTTGACATATAATTTACTAGGTTTTGGTGGACATTGGACCCGGCACACATTTCGGTGCAAGTCGGATACCAATATCCGGGTCAACGGGTCATCTTGAGATCGGCTCATCGGAATCCAATTCCGGATATACCGATGAGTTCATATCGTCATTCTGGTCTCGTTGACATGTAGTTTGCTGAGTTTTGAGAAAAATGGCTCCGGTACGCATTTTCGTGCAAACCGGAATTCCAAGTTCTGGTCAACGGACCAAATTGAGATCGGGTCAACGGAATCCAATTCTGGAGATACCGTTGGGTTCGTATCGTCATTCTGGTTTCGTGGACATATAATTTGTTATATTTTATAGACTTGTTTTCTTGCACGTTTTTCGGTGTAAAACGGTTCCGACACGGAAACCGTTTTGACCCAAAATTACCTTTTTGCCCTTGTGTCCAAATTGGACCGATGGATAGGCTATCCTAGCTAATTTGACCGTTCTGGACACGTTGGCGATGTTTATTTCATCGTCCGACAATGTTTATTGATAATTTCTCTGAGTTTAACCTTTTTATAATTTATTAATAATTAATTCTTATAATGTTCGTATTTCGGGATTAGTACAACGAAACTAAGATCAGTCAATTCCAGTGATCTCACATCGCTGAAATTGACAAGATGGACACGTGGATCACTATAATAAGATTATCAACTTTATCGTTGATCTTCTTATCTCGATTTGCGTGTCGTAAGTTTCGACGTACAAATAACGAAGTACACTTTATATCTTTAATAATTAGACTAGAATTGACCCTGTTTGACCAGAGTTGACCAGTTGACCCAAAGTCAACTGTAAGTCAACACTTGACCTAGTTTGATTAGATTATTGGCCGGAGTCAACCTAGAGTTGTTTTGACTTAGAAGAACCTAGGATAATATAGATTGCTTGTAGAGATTCATTTATTACAACTTGAACACCTTGTAACCTGTGTTGCTTTAAATAGGACTCTGTGGCTTCAGTTGGACCCCCTATACTTATCAGCTGTTCAGGTTATCAGGCGAGTACATTCTCTGATCATTTCATATCCTGCTTAGAATTATTTCCTGCATTAAATTACTTTACTTGTACTGTCACGTTGGTCACACGGATTGGTACTATATGGATCCCTTCTTGAGATATTATCCTTACGGTGCATCGGGTACTACATGTTCTGTGCGTTTTACTTACATGGCGTATCACTATGCTTCACTGGTTCTTTGATCACTTGTGACATATACTCTTATGATCACAGAGTCTCCTAGAATCTCTTATCCCATTTACTGGGTATCCTAGAATCTCCTAGAATCCCCATTTATGGGACATCCATGTATCACCCTTCGGGGGCCTTTGCATGGAATCATAACATAACCTGGTTGGATCCTTGTGTATTGATTGGGGGTACGGAGGAGTAGAAGTAGACATGTGAATAATACCCAAGTAGTATCTTATTAGAATCTCTTCCATAGTGTCTTATCAGAATCTCCTATGCCATTTACATGTCTATATTGTACTCTGACTCACTAGCCATTGTTAGTCTCTATTTATAGTAGATATTTCTATTACAACTCTCTCTGTGTTTACATACATCATTTCTTTCAGTACCTGTATCTTACTTTACTGTATGATTATATTTTCTAACCTGCAATGAACTGTTGAGATGTAATGTGCTCGCTCCTGTCCTGACTGGACCTGTTGATAAATTTTATAGATAGCATGGAGGTTGCCTGCTAGCCTAGAGGAGACACAGTAGAGGTTGTATAGGTAGCTAGGATTTTGCTCAGTTTACTTTCAGTTGTCTTGAGTTGTATTTATGGATTTCTGTATTTGAGTTTTGAGATATATTTCTGGGTTGTGTATCTTAGACACTTAGACTTCTATCTGCTGTATCTCTTTTGGATTTTATGTTTTATCTATCTTCCATTATGCTCTACCTTAGATGTGATTGAGTTTACTTTCTGCTATATCACCCCTATTCGGGGAGTATAAACTGCTTAGCCTTATACTGTTAGATGCATGAGACCTAGGACAGCGTTCTACCGTCGACACTGCGACGTAGGCTGGACGTTGTTACGTTCTCGTACCCTACCTCTAGGGTACGGGTCGTGACACCTGGATCCTAAAGTCGTCATGCACCGCCTGAAGCAGCAACAACGACGATTTCGACCAGACTTCACGGAGGCTATCGAGAATGAAGTCAAGAAGCTCATTGCCAGTGGATTCATTCACGAAGATCAACACCCTGACTGGGTTGCCAACATCGTTCCAGTCATGAAAAAGAACGATAAAGTTCGATTCTGTATCGATTACCGTAATTTGAACTCTGCATACCCGAAGGACGAGTTCCCTCTACCGATCACCAACGTAATGATCGACAATACTTGCGACTTCGAACGGATGTCCTTCATGGATGGGTTCTCAGGCTTCAAATGAATGTCCATCTTTTCGAATACTGTTGGAGGTATACTGCTATACGTTGATGCCCTTCGGATTAAAAAATACAGGGGCGACATACACGCGAGCTATGGACACAATTTTTTACGATCATTTGTGTAAAACAGTGGAGTACTATGTAGACGATATCGCAGTTAAAAGTCGTCTCAAGGGAAACCACCTCCAAGACTTGAGAACGGTGTTTGAACTAATGCATGCACACCAATTCAAGATGAATCCAACCAAGTCTTTTTTAGGAGTCTCCAGCGGCAAGTTCCTTGGTTTCGTCATCACTTCAAAGGGTATACATCTGGACCCGGAGAAAGTGAAGGCTATCCTCGATATGCATCCTCCAAGAAATCTCAAAAAGCTACATGGACTACAAGGAAGTCTAGCCTACATCAGACGATTCATTTCGAGCATCTCTAGACGGTGTCAACCATTCACTCAGCTCTTGAAGAAAGGCGTATCTTTCGTCTGGACCGAACAATGTCAACGCGCATTCGACGACATCAAGGCGTATCTCACAAGCCCTCCGGTATTGGTAGTTCCAATAATGTGGAAGCCTTTCTTACTATATGTCGTTGTTATGGACCATTCTCTTGGCATCCTCCTAGCTCAAAAGAATAAAGGCGGCCATGAACAAGCAATCTACTACCTCAGTCGCACAATGGTGGGTGCCGAGCACAGACACACACCTATGGAAAAGGAATATCTTGCACTAGTATTTGCCATCCCGAAGACACGTCACTAAGTGTCTGGGCAGACTATCCACATCATATCTAAAGTTAACCCTCTCAGAATACTCATGACTAAACCAGGGTCTCTCAATTCTCGTTTATCTACATGGGCAATGTTGTTGACTCCATACGATATGCTCTTCTTTTCTCAGAAGGCAGTAAAAGGCCAAACATTTGTTGATTTCCTGGCAGCTCATCCGGTGCCAGAATCTTTCAAACTCTACGATGAAATTCCCGATGAAGTAGTGGAGTCTAATACTGCAACTGAAGAAATTCCCATTTGGCGAATGTTCTTTAACGGTGCATCAAGAACAGGACCCAAAGGAAATATTGTGGCTAGAGTAGGTGTCGTGCTCGTGTCACCTGATCATCTAGTTATACATCGTGCTTATTCTCTCGTAGAATCATGCACCAACAATGTGGCCGAATATAAAGCCATTTTAATCGGCCTGCAACTGGGAAAACAACTGGGAGTTGACTATCTAGAAGCGTACGGCGATTCCAAGCTAATAGTTAGTCAAGTCCGAGGGGATTATGAAGTTCGTCACGAAGATCTCATCCCCTGTGACAGAGCAACAATCGAGTTGGCATCTACTTTTGCTGGATTCTTCATCGAGCACGTACCTCGACTACAAAATATAGAAGCAGATGCTCTAGCCGGTCTCACTGCTTCCTTGACCGTTCCTGCCAATACTCAACACTCGATCACATTGTCTAGTCGAGAAGTATTCTGTGTGAAAGATGCCTTGCATATTCATCACAGTTACACAACGGAAACAAACATCGATGCTAAAGACTGGAGATTCCCTTTCATAGACTGCGCTGTCTATAGAATCCTCCCCGAGGACCCGAAGGAAGTAGTGTCCATCCAAAGGCGATCTCTCAGATTTTACTATGATATAGCTACCAAGATGCTGTACTGACGCTCATATGACGGGCTACTGTTGTGATGTTTATCAGACACGGAAGCCAAACATGCACTCTGGAAGGCTTACGACAGAATTTGTGGTGCACATCAACCAGGCCCCAAATTACAAGATCGTCTCAAACGAATGGGTTATTATTGGTCCACGATGATAGCAGATGCTGTTGAATATGCAAAAAAGTGTAGAGCTTGTTAGTTCTACGCCGATTTCATTCATCAACCTTCAGAGATTCTACACCCGACGGTAGCATCTTGGCCGTTTGATGCCTGGGGCATGGACGTCATAGGACCAATCAGCCTGTCATCCTCCAAAGGACATCGGTTCATCCTAACCATAACCGATTACTTCTCCAAATGGATGGAAGCTATACCGCTCACCGAAGTGAAGACATCGAACGTGATCAATTTTATCAAACATCACGTTATCTACCGCTTCGGTCTACCTCGCAGGATCATCCATGATAATGGTCCACAGTTTGTAAGCCATGCATTCTATCGATTCTGTGATAGGAATCGAATCCAGAATGTAGCCTCTACTGCATACAATCTAGCGGCTAACGGGCTAGCAGAAGCCTTCAATAAAACCATCATAAAACTTCTTAAGAAGTTCATGTTTTCAAATAAGCACGATTGGAATGAGAAGCTCGACGAATATTTATGGGCCTATCGTACAACGGTTCGGACTCCAACAAGCAGTACGCCATTCTCTCTTGTTTATGGGAGCAAAGCAGTTCTTCTCCTAGAAATCCAGATTCTTTCGCTTCGAGTAGCCTTAGCCAGCGAATTGACTACCGAAGAAAGCTACCGTTTACGTCTACAGGAGCTCGAAGCACTAGACGAAAAATGCTTGTTAGTTCAGCAGCGCATTGAGCTATACTAAGTATGCCTTTCCAGAGCCTTCAATAAAAAGTGAAGGAAAGAATCTTCCAAGTTGGCAATCTAGTCTTAGCAGTAAGAAGACCAATGGTCATTGTTTGCCATGAATTATAAAAGAACAGAACAATTATATCGGAGGACTGGACTTTTACTTCACAATACAAACTCGCTCGTACAAAGAAAGCCTAGGGACGAAAACCTAGGTACAACAATCTAAGTATAATTGTTTAGTTTTTCAGGGAGGTGACGGTAGAGGCTCGGGAAAGCGATGGCAGCTCTGCCTTACTCTTTGGACGATCGGATGCAGCCTTGTCTCCGGTGAAAAAATGCTCTTGGACTTATGGGGAGACTACCTTGCGCCTTCGGTTGCTGGATCTTTGGATGTCTCTGTAGTACTCTCTCTCTTTTTCTCTGCTCTCCTCTCCTGAATTCTCCCGGGTTTGCAAGAAAATGGCACCTTGCTATTTATAGAGGTGGGGGTGTAATCATTAGGGTTTGCAAATGATTGCCTCCTTGAGAAGTCGGCGGTTAAGGATCAATTAATCTGGGCCATTCATTCTGATTGTAGCAAATCTAGGTAATTAATGTAGATTACATCAAATCTCTGTGGGCAGTAAATGTTGATTGCCATGAATTTTTGTGATTTGTGATAGACTGCCACGTATCCAATTTGCTTGATTTGATTTGATTAGGGCAATTATGACGATAGTAACAAATCTAATTTTGTTAGGATTTATTAGCACCCATAATTCTAGGAAAGATAAGACTGCCACGTGTCTCAATTGTAGCAAAGAGCGCCACGTGTCTCAACTGCACCGTCCTGGCCGAGCCGTATATGGGGGGTCCTCTCAGCCACATGAAACCTACAGCCGCACGTGGATGGGCGGCCGTATGGGGATAGGCAGCCGTATGTAGATGGACAGCCGCATGGGGATAGGCAGCCGCATGCAAATGGGCAGCCGCATGGGGATAGGCAGCCGCATGAAGTGGGGCAGCCGTATGGGATAGGCAGCCGCATGCAGATGGGCAGCCGCATGCAGATGGGCAGCCGCATGGGGATAGGCAGCCGCACGCAAATAGGCAGCCGCATAGGGATAGGCAGCCGCATGAAGTGGGCGGCCACATGGAGTGGCCTCGGGACTTTTTAGATTTTACCAGCTATAAGGAGATTTTCTCCTCTTTCCTATGAACATGCCATCATGTCAGTCATTATTGCGTCTTTATGTCAGAGCTGTCATGGTTGTTATTTGTCAGAGCAGTCGTCAGGGCATTAAATGCAGCCGAATGTAGAGTAGAACTGTTGAAGGCCACGTGGCTTCTTTCTGAGCCGTATGGATCTATCCGAGCCGCATGGACCCCTGAGCCGCATGGACTTCTGAGCCGCATAGGGATCCTGAGCCGCATGGGGATCCTTCTGTTGGAGCCGCATAGGTCTTTCTTTATTCTTTTCTATGCTTCTACAAGACCCCCTTCAAAGTTTTCAATTTGCAAAATTGAAATACTTTGAATAAGAAGCATGGCCATGTAAAAATTCTTCGGGCCGCATAAGATGTTCTGGCCGCATGGATGTCTCAGCCGTATGGCCTCCTAAGCCGCATGGCCATCTGAGCCGCATAGGCTGTCTGGCCGTATAGGCTCCTTGCCACGTCTTCATGCCGCGTGTGCAAATCTTTGCATTGATTGCCTTTGATTTGAGCCGTCTTTTGGGAGGAGTCCCAAGAGTCGGCTCATTAATTTTAGATTTTCTTTGGTTGAATCTCCTTCATGAGAGGAGGCGAAATCCTAGGAGTCGGTTTTGCCTGCAGCACACGACCCGAAGCGCCCCATCGGTCCACGTGCTTCCTCTCCCCTTTTGTCCTCCTATAAATAAGAGTAATTAAGAGAAGAAATCTCTTTACTCTCTCCTTCAACTCAAGCCTTTCCTGCCCTAACTGTCATCCTCTTCTTCGATCACCGATGGCTCCCAAGAAGACTGTTGCGACGAAGGGTAAAAAGGAGGCGTCTTCGTCGGCTGCGGCGGCGAAGGGTAAGAAAGCTGCTTCTACTTCGACTGCGGCGACGAATGATAATGTGGCAGCTCCTTCGCCAGCCGTCGTTCCCGTAGTTTACCCCGACGTCCATCCCACCGTTGCTGGTAAGGACGTTGCGTGAACTTGAAACCCTAACTGTTGTGGCTACGTCGTATGTTCTATGCGCGAGCCATCATCTCCATGTGTGCCGCATGTATGTTTCATGTCCGAGCCGTATGGGGTATGCTCCATTTCCGAGCAGCATGAGAATTGTTACTGTGGCCGCATAAGCACTTCGCCAACGGGGCCGCATAAGCTGCGCTGGGCCGCATAGGCTCGCATGAATTTATTTGTCGCATGAGCCGCATAAACTTATCCAAACTCTATCGCATGAGACTTCGTTTGGATAGAGCCATATGAAAACACTGCCTCATGAACCTTCGCTGGACGGAGCCACATAAGTGTTTTCTGAGTTGGGCCGGATGAGACTCTATTAAATTGGAGCCGCATAAGCTCGAAAACCCCAATCAGTTTTCCTTGTCCATTTTTTTTAACTTATTTCTTTTGTCCTCTTTTCAGTAAATTTCCCAGTTAATGCTGTGGGGGAACCTCTGGTGGGTCGTGCCCAAGCCGCTATGGGCTATTGCTAGGACTAGATAGTTCGATATGTGGCGGACCAGTTTCCTAGTGACGAGCCTTTGACGAGGTTGAATGCCCTCAAGAACCAACCCTTCTACTTCCTATGTGCCATGATGAATTCGGAGAAATTGGAAGGGGAATACCTGAAGCCTGCGTTCTTCTTCGGAGACACTTTGACTGTGAAGACCAGTCAAGTTCTGGACGTGTCGGAGAATTGGAGCTTTATTTCTAATGGGATGGCGATCCGTATCCCTCAAATGGAGCGTCACTTCCCACTATTTTGGTTTAATATGCTCCCGCTGGATAGGAAGATGGAAGAGTCTTTGACCCCTACCCGGAATGGAATGTTTGTGGGCGACATCCATTACAACAACAGCATAAAGTCAGTGTGTGCGAGCAAGGTGCATGACAGCTGCTATGTAATAGGATTGGCCCCGGTTACTTTTTTAAATGTACCGGGTCCCAATTTCACGTTCTCTGCAGACAACACTTTCCTGAACCAGCTTGCTCGGAAAGGCTCCTATCCAATTGGCCGGTTGGCGTTCCCAAGTTGGATACACCCCATCCCCCCCATGGATCAATCTGTCTATGTGGATCTCGTAAAAGTATGAGACTTTTTTGCGTGAGATTGGTCTTTATCACGCTATTCGGGGTACCAGCTATGGCTTATCCGTAAACAAGAAATTATTCATGGCTCTGCTGGAGATGTACAATCGCCGTACGGGAACCTTCTATACACCTGTAGGGGAAATGGGGCTTGTACTCCATAAGATGTACGTGGTTTCCAAGCTTCCTTGGGAGATGAAGCTTTTGAGGTGTACACTCCTACGAATGAGGAGTTCGAAGAGCTGGAAGAACGGTATCCGGGTTTCGTAGCTATTTATCAGTAGATATTATGTCATTATAGCACGTGCCAGCAGATAGCCAAGAAGGATAGCAGCTCGGAACAGAATGCTCCCCACACTAAGGACTAGGTAAGCTATCTCTTCTCGACGGAAGCCTCAGGCCGAGTTACTTCCCGAAGTAGTTTAGGCCTTGGTGTCGTCGGCCAAGAGGGTGGCCACCACCAGTGACAGAATTGGGAGTCAAACCGACTCTTTTGGTTATTTTTATCAGGATACCCAAGAGTGTCAGAGAAGGCGCTCCTGGAAGGATTTTTGATGGTATGGCTGCAGAATTGCGTAGTATCGGGAGGAGCTGGTTCTATTGAGAGGATCAGCCATAATTTTATCCTCCCTGCTGTGAAGCTAGTTTTTGGAATCAAACTAGCTCTTCTCCTGGCCATGGTGTACAGCATACACCGTAGCCTCCGTACTTTTACGTCCAAGGTCATTGTCCGCGATGTGACAAATGATTTTGAACGGACTGAGCTGTCCTATCATTATCTGATGGGGTGGCTGCTGATGCACTGTCCGTCTTTGATGAGGTCGGGTTCTGAAGATGGCGTGATTGCTAATGACACTTTTATCTTCCGTTATTGCAACGAGCCTTGGGAGTACGAGACCATGCGTGCCTGTCGGATGGCGCTGGCTAGAGCAGATAGGTATGACTTTTTCGTATCCGTCCCTCGTTTTACTGCTGAGGAAATAGCGGATGTAAATCTCGACGGTATTGGGCCTCCTCAGCTTCTAGATGGCCAGATGCTTCTGTGGTTGTGTAACATCCGCCCCGCCCACCTGGTATACCGCATCCGTAATGCTGTCTTCCTGGATCCTTACCTGCCCAGTAGGTTTGCCCGACAGTTTGGATACAGCCAGTTTTTTCTGGACAGTCCCAGCTTTTGTCTGGGTTTTGAAGGTAGCCTCCTTGACGGTATCAGGGCCTGGCACTACTATGATATGTTCCATACCCGTACTACTTTCTCGGTTCCTGATGTTGAGGCGTCGGTAGAGATTTTGTATATGGCGGCACTATACCATGTTATGGCAAACAAGCTCCCCGTCGGTTTTAGCCCGGGTGCTAGTTTTATTGTTGGTACTGGCCTGGATGAGAAGCCCCAGGGGGCCAAGACGAGGAAGAAGAAGAAGAATATAGTCGAAGCGCCAGACTCGGACTCCACCAATGCAGATGATAAGGACGACGAGCATGATGCAGATAACTCTTCCCTTCCGGTGGAAGATGATGGGGCGGATCAGCCTCCTGTTATGTCAGATGAGATGGTGGCGGATCAGCCACCTGTTGCACCTGGTCCTGTACGGAAGCATAGCAGACAAATCTCCCCTGTTGGCGGTATTCTTTACTTCCGAAAACATGCTGCGACCAGACATCGCGAGCTAACTATAAGGGAGAGAAGTGAGGAGGTCGACCCCGCTTCGGAGGTAAGACGAGTTGCTACTATTTTTATTTAGTTCTTCCTTTCTTCTAGCTTTGATCTTAATCATTTTCTTTCCCTCTCGTAGGTGTCAAAAGAAGAGGTATCTCAGGTTGCTGAGGTCATGACTCAAGACGGTGGGGGCTCCGATGAACCTGTCCCCGAAACTGCTGAATTTTATTAAGGTGAAGCTAATCGAGTCGTACCTCCCTCCAGGCTGGCTGGGACAGAAGAGCCAGCCGAATTCGATTCTGGGGATACTGGTGAGGGGACTATGGCAGTTGTGAACGAACCTCAGCCTCCGCGATTCTCCCTTGGTAAGATAAGCCAAATTTTGACTAATAAGGAGGCCCATTCGCTCTATCATCACATCTCTCGGGTTACGTCGATTGATTGTTGCTCTGGACATACAGGTCCTGTCTCTCCAGTGCCGATGATGGACATTGTTGAGATAGGCTCTGTCGAAGGGGAAATGGCGGAGAGGAGCGTACCCCCTCTTCTTCCGACTCATATTGAAGGGCCTCCCGCTGGCTTGATTCCGGAAAGTCAGGTGGTGGCACAGCCGGGGCCGGGGACAATGGTCCTTGCGTCCTCTTCTGCTCAGGCGGCTTCGAGAGTCGACCTTTCTACTTTGTCGAGTGTCCAGACTCTTCGGGTGGCGAAGGAGGAGTTAGCCGCTATCCGCGTATCTTTCCGCTCGGAATTTGTCTCTCTGGTGGCAAGTTCTAGCGTGCCTCCTTCGACATTGCCGGCCACACTTCCTTTGACGCCATCCTCTACGGAAGTTCTGGATGAAGCGTCACAGGACGTGGTTGACAGCTTCTATCGCCATTAGAAGAGGGGGGTTGCGGCTGCTGTGGAACGAGGGACCCCTTTTGCCTTGGCCCGGCAATGCGCCCTTGGTCACATTGATTTTCTTAAGACTCTTCCTGGTGGGGCGGGGATAACTGCGCTTTTGGAGGCAAAATTGCTGGAGGCTGATCAGCTGGTGGCCCAGCTTCATGTGCTGCGGCAAGCTGATCTGTCTGCTGCTATAGATCAAGAGCGCGGTTTCTTCACAGCTGCCGTAGAGAAGATAAGAACGGCTCGGGATAAGACCAAGCCGGTCATACAGAAGGACCTCCACGATCTGTCTGAGCTATATATCAGTTGAGCCACGAGAGTGAGGATGTTACGGCTCGGGAAGCGACTGCCTCCCGTGGGGTCATTGACACGCGGGAGCAGATCCTTGAGCTTCAGAAGAAGTTAGCTTTCCGGGAGTCTGAGCTCAAAGCTGTCCGCACTGAAAGGGGGCTGATTATCCAAGAGGCTGACAGAGTTAATCGAGCTTCTGCTGACCTGGAGCTCACCCTGAAGAAATTAGAGTATGGCTGGCGGGCACACATGTACTTGGATGATGCGGAGCAGTTATCTCAGGAGGCCGAGCGCCGAGCTAAGCAGCGGCTTGAACGGGGGACAGCCTTGGTGAAGAACCGTCTCCTGGAATTATGTATCGCCGAACCATAAACGGCTTTTTTCCTTCTTTTTGTTTTCGTTCTCTTCCTTTCTTTTAAGTGGGACGTTGTCCCTAGAACATGTAGTACTTTCGCCTTCCAAATAAAAAGTATGCTTTATTCTACCCTTTATTTGTACTACTTGTTGTGCCTGTGGTGTTATGGTGGTGTTTGCCCCGCTTGGGGGACTGTTTGTGGACCTGTTACCCTCGGCATTCCTGGGTTTTAGGTATAGATAACAAGTTTGATGGGGATACCTAGAATAATTCCATGGTAAGGTGGTCATGGACGTTCCGGGTATCGAAAGAAGGAATGCCATGGAGCAGCTGGGCTTCCGGGACATGATGAGGAATGATGTGCATGTACTAGGAAACTTAGTACAATATTTGTAGTCAGCAGAGGATATTTGTGGGCCTATTATCCTTGGCGTACCCTGGTTCAGGATACGGATAATAAGATGAGAGAGAAAACCAACATACTTACTCAGAGGTAATAAGGACATGGCAAGTATGGGGGTTTTACCGCGGAGTCTTTCTACTCAGAGGTAATGAGGACATGGCCGGAGTGGACTCAACGGAGGATATTTGTGGTCAACAGAGGACATTTGTGGACCTATTATCTTTGGAGTACCTTAGGGTTTTTTTTTGGTACAGGTAATAAGTCGAGAGAGAACCAACATATTTACTCAGAGGTAATGAGGACATGGCAAATATGAGGGTTTCTTCGATGGAGCCTTTCTACTCAGAGTTAATGAGGACGTGGTAGGAGTGGGCTCCATGAAGGGGTACATAGAACGACTTAATGGTAATGAGGACATGGAAGTTCTATGTAGAGGGGTGATTTATTTTTGGCAGAAGTG
Source organism: Iris pallida (assembly GCA_029216955.1). Lineage (NCBI taxonomy): Eukaryota > Viridiplantae > Streptophyta > Magnoliopsida > Asparagales > Iridaceae > Iris > Iris pallida. The sequence continues at coordinate 20,750,947 of JANAVB010026400.1, forward strand.
AGACGACTCAGAGGTAACATCGACGTGGTCGTTTTGAAAATTTGTGGATCCGTTACCCTTTTTGTGCACTGAGAGTGCGGGTAGTGGATCATGAGGGAGGAGCCCTTTCAGAAGAATAAGTTCAGAGGTATGGTCATATATGACTTACTATCTAAAAGAGTGACCGGAATGTAAGTTCAGAGGCACCTGCGGGTACATAACTCAGCAATCCGGGATATTTGGAGGAAGAATGTGAGTTCAGCGGTATGAAAGAGTACATGACTCGTCATTCTAGAAGATTTATAGTCGGGATGTTAGTTCAGCGGTACTGGAGGGTACATAACTCAATAATCTGGGATTTGGAGAATATGAGTTCAGCGGTACCGGAGGGTACATAACTTAACAATCTAGGATTTTGCGAATGTGAGTTCAGCGGTACCAGCGGGTACGTGATTCATCACCCTGGAAGATTTGTAGTCGGGATGTGAGTTCAACGGTACCAGCAGGTACATAACTCAGCTATCTGGAAGACTTGTAGTCGGGATGTGAGTTCAGCGGTACCAGCAGGTACATAACTCATTACCCTGAAGATTTATAGTAGGGATGCAAGTTCAGCGGTACTGGAGGGTACAAAACTCAGCAATCTGGAATTTGGAGAATGTGGTTTAGACATAATATTTCTTCAGGAACTTGCCGTTGACGGGCAACATGAGCAAGTCTCTGTTTTGTTTTACGAGGCGGTAAGCACCGTTGGAGAATACAGCCTCAATGATAAATGGACCTTCCCACTTTGGCTGGAATTTGCCGGCAGTTTTGTGAGTCATAACCATCGACCTTCGAACTGCCAGAACGAGATCACCCACTTGGAATGTTCTGATTTTAACCTTCTTGTTGAAGGCTCCGGAGATGCTTGCTTGGTATAGCTCAATTCGTTGCCGAGCCAATAGGCGCTTTTCATCTAAGGCCTCCAACTCTTGTAGCCGGCGACGGTAGTTATCGTCCGTCGTCAATTGGTAAGTGAGAGCGACACAGAGCGAGGGTATTTGAGTCTCCAATGAGAGAACTGCCTCACTCCCGAACACCAGGGAGAATGGTGTGTTCCCTGTGGCTGTTCGGACTGTAGTACGGTACGCCCATAAGCATTCACCAAGCTTCTCGTTCCAGTCGCATTTGTTGGATGATACGAACTTTTTAAGCAACTTGATGATGGTTTTGTTGAATGCTTCTGCAAACCCATTCGCTGCCGGATTGTATGGCGTCGAAGCAATATTCTGAATTCGATATTTTTTACAGAATCGATAGAAGGCGTGGCTTGCGAACTGTGGACCATTATCGTGGATGATCCTTCGGGGCAGTCCAAAGCGATAGATAACGTGATGCTTGAGGAAGCTGATCACATTTGAAGTCTTTACTTCTGCAAGCAGAACAACTTCCGTCCATTTTGAGAAGTAATCCGTGATTGCGAGTACGAAACGATGTCCTCGGAAAGAAGGTGGAGTGATCGTACCGATGATATCCATTCCCCATGCTTCGAATGGCCAAGATGCCACTGTCGGATGTAGAAATTTGGATGGCTGGTGGATGAAGTCCGCGTGGACTTGGCAGGCTTTGCACTTTCTTGCATAGTCTATCGCATCTGCTACCATCGTGGGCCAGTAGTAGCCCATTCGACGAAGACGGTCTTACAATTTTGGGCCAGGCTGATGGGCCCCGCAGACACCGTCATGGGCTTCGCGTACGGCTTCTTTGGCTTCTACGTTTGACAGACATCGAAGCAATAATCCATCGTAGGATCGGCAATACAGCATTTTCGTCTCTGTATCGTAGAAGAATCTGAGAGAAAGCCTTCTGATAGAGGTGGCTTCCTTTGGGTCCTCTGGCAGAATATCATAGACTACGAAGTCAATAAATGGTTGTCTCCAGTCTGGTGCTTCATTGATCGTCTGAGCGGAATAACTCGCCACGAATTGAACGTTGTTCTTAGGACAGACCAATTAATGGCCTATCATATCCACCGATTGATGAGCATAGTTCAGAACCGCTAGGGAAGCGGCAAGGCCAGCTAAGGCATCGGCTTCGATATTTTGGAGTCTGGGAACGTGTTCTATGAAGAACCGTTCGAATGACGAGATGATGTCGATCGCTATTTGGTGATAAGGGATCATATCTTCATGGAGAACCTCGTGTGAACCCCGGATCTGATTGATGATTAACTGTGAATCGCCGTATGCTTCAAGATATTCTACCCCCAGCTCTCTTGCAAGTTGGAGGCCAATGACTAAAGCGTTGTACTCGGCCACATTGTTAGAGCAGGGTTGTGTGAGGGAGTAAGCGCGATTGATCACCAGTCCGAAAGGAGAAATCAGCACCACCCCGACTCCGACGATGATGTTGCCCATAGGTCCGGTCTTTGAAGCGCCGTCGAAGAACATTCGCCATATATCATCGTTTGAGGCCGCATGCGAGTCGGCAATCTCATCTGGGATTTCTTTATATATTCTGGCCGACTCCGAGCCTGGGTGGGCTGCTAAAAAGTCTGCCAGAGCTTGACCTTTAACAGCCTTTTGTGGGACAAAGACCATATGGTAGGGGGACAGTAATATTGCCCATGAAGCGAGGCGAGAGCTGAGTGCCCCTGGTTTAGTCATGAGGACCATGAGGGGATTGACTCGTGATATCACATGTATGGTTTGCCCCGTGACATAGTGTCGCATCTTTTGAATGGCGAACACCAGGGCGAGGCATTTTTTCTCCACGGCAGTATATCGGTGCTCTGGCCCGATCATCATTCGGCTGAGGTAATATATAGCTTGCTCATGGCCTGCATCATTGTTTTGTGCTAGCAGAGTACCGAGGGAATGCTCCATTGCTCGTACATAGAGCAGGAATGGTTTTCCAGCGACCGAGGCTACCAGGACTGGAGGGTTCGATAAATAATCTTTGATGCTGTCGAAGGTACGCTGGCATTCTTCATCCCATACGAATGAGGCGCCCTTCTTTATGAGATGGGTGAATGGCTGACATCGCCCGGAGAGGTTGGAAATGAACCTCCTGATGTAAGCTAACCTCCCTTGGAGGCCTCGGAGTTCTCGAAGATTTCTCGGGGGACCCATCTCTATGATTGCCTTCGTCTTCTAAGGGTCTACGTGGATACCCTGGGAGGTGATGATGAAACCCAGGAATTTTCTACTGGATACATCCAAGAAGGATTTGGTAGGATTCATTTTTAAATTGTGCGCTCGTATCAGGTCGAATACCGTCCTCAGATCCTGTAGATGGTCTCCCTTATAGCGACTATTTACGACGATGTCATCAACATAGCACTCCACGATCTTGCGCAAGTGGTCCTTGAAGATGATACTCATGGCTCTTTGATATGTGGCGCCAGCGTTCTTTAAACTGAAAGGCATGACTGTGTAACAGAACGTGCCTATTGGTGTTCGGAATGATGTATGTTTTTCGTCGTTGGGAGATATCTTTATTTGGTTATACCCCGAGAAGCCATCCATGAACGACATACGTTCGAAGTCGCAGGTGTTGTCAATCATGATGTCTATGATAGGGAGGGGGAACTCGTCTTTGGGACACGCCTCGTTCAGATTGCGGAAGTTGATACAGATTTAAATCTTTCCATTCTTCTTAAGGACCGGTACTATGTTGGCGACCCAGTCCGGATGTTGTTCCTCATGAATGAAGCCGCTGGCTATCAGTTTGTTGACTTCGACTTCGATCGTATCCATGATGCCTGGGCGGAAGCGTCGTTGCTGTTGTTTGACTGGCTTTGCATCTGGCCGAATGTTGAGCTTGTGAAGAGCAACATCGGGGTTCAGCCTTGGCATATCTTCATAGTTCCAGACGAACACATCGATATATTCTTTAACGAGTTCCAATAGCGATTCTCGCTCTTCGTCTGTCAGGCTTTTATTAACGAAGATTGGTTTTGGAGAAGAGTCGCTGCCGAGATCCACTTGTATGACCTCATCTCCAGTAGGAGGCTCTCTTTGTTCAAACCGCTTCTCCCATTGCGCATCCAGCTGTTGGGCCCACGTCTCTAATTCGAGGAGTTCAGGAAAGTCTTCACCTTCTTCGTAAGCATTAGCGAATGCCATATTGACAGACAGGACTTGCCTGAATACATCCCCGATGCTGATATCCGAATCAGAAGTTGGTGATCCGGTTGAGTGTGAATGCCAGTCGCATTCCTCATCTGAGCATTCAGGGGTCGTTGTAGGCGTAACATACCCCAGTCTGCATCGGGTCTTGTTGTAGTAGTCCTGTGGTTTGCCAGCCGGGACCGGTGACTTTAAAGGTAATCGTCGACTAGTGCCGTAGTTCAAACCTGGCGTAGTCTCCAGATCATACCCCTGTTTTTACATGAGGTATTTGGATTGGGGGCTATATAGATAGAGAGGCAGTCTCCCGGCGTCCGATTCGAGATCGACTTCTTCTATTGTGAAGGGCTGCAGATTATTCTTCCGACCGAAGATGATTGGATGGTCCCCTCCCTCGATTAAGCGGTAAGCGTCTTCCATGGGAGTGAGTTGATTTGCAGTGTAAACATTTATCACCTGTGTGTGTAGGTGAGTGCCTATACCGTGTTCCATAGCATACATTGTACAAAGCTTATTAAGCTCGATGTAGTTCAAAGATAACCCTTTATTGATGAAGTAAGGTATCTTTTCTAACGGGATTACATCATCTGCGGATGGAACATCGGTGTGAGCAGCCACCTACTTGGCCAGTTCTGGTTCTTCTTCGGCAACCCCCCGTATAAATGAAGACTGTGAGGATGACTTGGGCAACTTGATCATGAGGGGTTCCGCTGGTGGAGCAGAACGTGGAGTCGTTGGCAAACTAGCGACCCCCAGTTTGGTACTCGATGCTGGACGGGGAGTGGTTGGCTCGCTAGAAGCCCCAGACTTTGTATCGGGCTGACGATTCTTTTTGGAAAGACGTATCATCATTGGCTTGTCGGTGGGATTGAGCTTCTCCGTTTGTGGCTGGCCGACTCTAGGCAGTCTAATTGTCAGTGGCTCCGTTGTGGGTCTTGGCGCTTGGCCGGACCTTGGCAGCCGGATTATCATTTGCCCTTCTTGTGCCGAGAGGCTGATTGCGTCCTTACACAGAGCGGACGTAAGGGGTACGGACTTGCCAGGTTTGCGATCTTGGAGGTGGATCGTCAGAGGTTCTTCTGATCTTGTGGCCGTCTTAGTTCGAGCTTGCACATCTCCTTCAACCAGGTACCTCTTGGACTTTTCATATAAGCAGGAGTCTGAGTAGTAGGATTCGACCCCTTTGAAGGTATCGATGTCGGCAAATTCTGTCCTCACGAAGCCGTATTTGTCGACATACTTGAAGCACTGGTGCAGCGTGGATGGCACAATCATGTAATCGTGTATCCAAGGGCGTCCCATGAGGATATTGTAGGAAGTGTCTGCATCTATGACGTAACAGGTCACTTCTAACTGAAGATCGCCGATTTGGCACTTCAAGCGAATCTTTCCAATTGGGTAGCTCCTGCCCGAATTAAAACCGCTGATGGCGGTGCTTGTTGGCGTCAGACGATGCATAGGAATGCGAAGATGATGTAACAGACCCTTCAGGATTATGCTTAGGGAAGAACCAGGATCAAAGTGCATCCGATCCACCTTTATGTCACCGATGTATCCAGTATAATACAACAAACGATCATGCAGGTTGGTTTTGATGAGCATGTCCTGTGGAGTGAAGACAATGTTGGGCATTGCTCCTGTGCAAGCGCTGTTTTGGAGATCTACAGGCGGGCTTTCTCCCGTGAGGTTGACCTGAGCTAGATATGCGTCGACGTTCTGGAGTGCATCGCTCAAAGCCGCACGAACCTCCTTGGAGAGTCTCAGGAGCTCGTATAATGACAATTTGGCCGGTGTGTTGGCCAATTGTGCCAGGATGTCAAAGTTGTAGGGCCTTTCCAGCCCATGAGGTGCTTCTTTTCGGAGGGATTTGTCAAAACGAGTCTCCTTCGGCCTAGACTTGTCGGTCGTCGGAAGTTGAGAAGGTCCCGGAGCGTCAGCAGTAGCCGGCTGATGCTCTTCAGTCGAGCTATCTGGCGTATGCTGGGATTGAGCACCAGATCGAGTGACGACAGCTGTAGCTTCTTCGACATCTGCCGAGATTGTATGGCAGGATCTGACCTTTCCACCCTACTTCCTGCCAATGGGGAGTGGTGCGGACTGAGTCACTTCAGGTACCAAGTCTGGATGGACCAACATGACCTCCCCCTGTGACGTGGTGAGGGGTACTAGACTAGTAGCCTGATCTCGAGGAGGTGGAAGATTAGCAATCTCCATTGTCGCCCGAGAGATGGGTATCACGCCGTCTTGAGTCTCTGTCGGAGGGAAGCTGCCAAACTGTACGGACACCATGTTGGCTGCCACGGTTACCTCCTCGAAATCAATGGCCAGAGCCTTCGAATCGATGAGATGTTGGATGTATCGCTTTAGTTGGTAGCAGTCATGTGTAGCGTGGTGGACGTAGTGGTGGTATTGGCAGTACTTTGGGTTCTCTATTTCTGCCGGCCGAGGTTTTCGTCTTGGTAGAGGGAGCTGAATTCTATCCCCTTATATGAGCATGTCCAAGATGGGCTTTACATGGCCGTCTTCGAAGGAGTAGGTCATTTGCGGCCATTGCTTGTCTTCCGATTTTGACTCAGGCTTCTGGGCCGTGTCGGCCACCATAGCCTGCTTGCCCTTGTTGTCCCGATTGTTGGAGGAGTTACCACCATTGTTGTTGTTGGTATTAGGCCGGCGCTTGCCCTTGTCCTCTCCCTCCGAGATATACAATCCCAGTTGGCGAGCCTTCTTCAACCTGTCTTTGGCGCTAGTGGCGCTGATGATGAACGTCTTCCAGTCCTTGAATTGACTTTCCCCCATCTAGAGGCTGATTGTTGGGAGCAGCCTCTTTTGGCAAATTTTAATCAAGGAGGAATCCAGATTACCAGACGGCAACTTCATTGCGGTTTGGCGAAACCGCTCAATATAGTTCCTTGTTAGCTCTTTCTCCCCTTGAACGACATCCATGAGGGTGGACATTGTGATGTCATGTCCTACTTCGTAGAATTTCTCCAAGAACATGCGCTTGAAGTTGGCGAAGGAGTGGATGCAGTTGTCTGGCAGGTTACGATACCAGTCGAAGGTGACCCCTTCCAATGTCCCGATGAATAATCGTGTAAGGATGGCATCGTCATGGGAAAGATGGTCGGTGGTGACCTCGAAGTAAGTGATGTACCAACTTACGGAGGTCTTTCCATCATATGGATTGATATGGAATGGTTTATACTTTGGCGGAAAGGGAACATCTCTCCACGCAGCGGGATACGGTTGTCGTATCCTGAGGTCTTAGCAGTTTTCTCGGGCGTGGAACATGGCTCGGAGCTCCTGGACCTCTCTTCTTGTTTCCCTGACCTCATCCGCAGCGGTAGGAGCTGACATCTCAGGAGGATTATTTCCCGGGTTTGGTGCCGCTGAGTTTGAGTCCGCATTGACCGCGTGACCCAAGTTTGTTTGGCCAGGCATCCCCTTTGTAGAGTAGGGAGGGCTGCTTTGATCTCGTCCACCGATTTGACCAAAGTATGGAGTACGGCCTCCAGAGTATCGATGCGTTGGCGATCACTGGGACCATCTTGTTCGTCGTTTGTCATGAATGCAGTCCTTACATGAGTAGAAGTGGAAGGGACGGTGGATGACGTACCCTCCGAATCATACCCCTGTACCGAGAAGTCATCGGGGTATGTGGGAATGTTCTCCTCTGGTTCAGACTCGGAAGGAATAGTACCCCCAGCTTCATAGCTTGCTTCATCTTGAGAATCGTGGACATCCTCGGGGACATCGGCACTTGCTGTATCTGATGGGAGAGTTGTTTCCCCGGGCTCGTTTCCTTGGAACGTCGGATTGTCGTGAATGTTCGGAGGAGTGCTACCCCCAGTTCCAGTGACCCCCAGTGATGTGGATGATGAATCTCCTACTGTAGCAGATTTTGTCTTTGAACGGGTACCTTGGAAAACTCCGGTGGTGGGCAACCGTTTAGATGACAGTTTCTTAGTCATAGTGGTTGAAATCTTCGGGCTGGAAACGTTTATCTTCTTCCCTCTCCTATCGGCAAAGATTTTCTGAGTAGAGTTGCAAGAGACGACAGCAGGCACCTTATCCCCTGAGCTCGGCTATTGTAATCTTTGGAAGATGGACTGCCGGTCCTCTCGTACCGTCACGTTGTTACAACAGCAGTTGACAATAACTTGGGTGCAGTAATGTCCGTGGGAGGACTCTTTGCACACTGAGGTCTCTTCTCTTTCCTTGCGCTTGTGGAGGATAGCCTCACGCAAGTCAGATGGGTCTGTAACGACCATGTTTGCTACCTGGATTTTGGGAGACTTTTGGGAACCACTCTGTCCGTTTGCCGTCGGGGGCTGGACTCGAGTGGTTCTGTACAACTTCCCATCAGAGGCCCGCATAACAGTATGTGGAGCGCTCGAATGGTCAGAGGTCGGGACAGCGGACTGAGCTCGCCAAGCTCGCGCTACCCTAGACTTCTTCACTCTAGTGCGTGAGGGCACATAGTAGGAAGAGTCTAAGTGGTGTTGTAGAGAGTCAGACATATTTTCTCGGGAGCATGAGAGATCAGGACCATAGGAGAGGCGATCGAAGACTGAGCCGCGTGGAGCAGGCAGCATGTGGCTGGAATCAACAGTCTTCATGCGGCTGGCAATCGTAGCCGCATGGGCTTTCTTCATGCGGTTGGAAGTCTCGGCCGCATAAGTCTTCTCCATGCGGCTGGAAATCTTAGCCGCATGGGTATTATACATTCGGCTAGCAGTTTCGGCCGCATGGACATCATGCATGAGGCTGGCAATCTTGGCCGCATGAGGGTTCAGCCTGCGGCTAGTGCCTTTGTTCGGCTTTTTCCTGGAGCACATAGAATCACTCTTTGCCCCTACAAGTCCAGCATCGTAGTGCTTTTCTCTGCCGGACTTGGGGATAGCAGAGTCCTCTATGGCTTGTAGTGGAGCCGCATGAGAGTTGCCTTCGCCGTCATGGGCAGCAGAGAGTACTCCGTCCAGAGCTTGGGGAGGAGCAAATGATTTTGGCCTCCACTCCCTGCGAGTTTTCTTCGTGCGGGTTCGCTTCTGGACCGGGCCAGCGCTCCCGTCGGAGAGCATTTCTTCAAACGCCTGTTGGTCGAAGCGAACGACCATCTTCTGTTATGTGGAGCTAAGTTTGGCTGCATCCGATTGCGTCACCAACTTCTCAGCCGTGGAGAAGTTTGTCCCAAGCAGAGTCGCCATCGTGTTTGCCATGAATTATAAAAGAACAGAACAATTATATCGGAGGACTGGACTTTTACTTCATAATACAAACTCGCTCGTACAAAGAAAGCCTAGGGACGCAAACCTAGGTACAGCAATCTAAGTACAATTGTTTAGTTTTTCTGGGGGTGACGGTAGAGGCTCGGGAAAGCGACGGCAGCTCTGCCTTACTCCTTGGACGATCGGATGCAGCCTTGGCTCCGATGAAGAAATGCTCTTGGACGTATGGGGAGACTCCCTTGCGCCTTCGGTTGTTGGATCTCTGGATGTCTCTGTATTGCTCTCTCTCTTTTTCTCTGATCTTCTCTCCTGAATTCTCTCAGGTTTGCAAGGGAATGGCACCTTGCTATTTATAGAGGTGGGGGTGTGATCATTAGAGTTTACAAATGATTACCTCCTTGAGAAGTCGGCGGTTAAGGATCAATTAATCTGGGCCATTCATTCTGATTGTAGCAAATCTAGGTAATTAATATGGATTGTATCAAATCTCTGTGGGCAATAAATGTTGATTGCCATGAATCATTGTGATTTGTGATAGCCTGCCACGTGTCCAATTTGCTTGATTTGATTTGATCAGGGCAAATATGACGATTGAAACAAATCTAATTTTGTTAGGATTTGTTAGCACCCATAATTCCAGGGAAGATAAGACTGCCACGTATCTCAATTGTAGCGAAGAGCGCCATGTGTCTCAACTGGACCGTCCTGGCCGAGCCGCATATGGGGGGTCCTCTCAGCCACATGAAACCTGCAGCCGCACGTGGATTGGCGGCCGCATGGGGATAGACAGCCGCATGCAGATGGGCAGCCGCATGGGGATAGGCAACCGCATGAAGTGGGGCAGCCGCATGGGGATAGGCAGCCGCATGGTGATAGGCAGCCGCACGCAAATAGGCAGTCACATGAGGATAGGCAGCCGCATGAAGTGGGCGGCCGCATGGAGTGGCCTCGGGACTTGTTGGATTTTGCCAGCTGTAAGAAGATTTTCTCCTCTTTTCCATGAACACGCCATCATGTCAGTCATTATTGCGTCTTTATGTCAGAGCTGTCATGGCTGTTATTTGTCAGAGCAGCCGTCAGGGCATTAAAAGCAGCCGAATGTAGAGAAGAACTGTTGAAGGCCACGTGGCTTCTTTCTGAGCCGCATGGATCTATCCGAGCCGCATGGACCCCTGAGCCGCATGGACTTCTGAGCCGCATGGGGATCCTGAGCCGCATGGGGATCCTTCTGTTTGTCACGACCCGTACCCTAGAGTCAGGGCACGAGAAGTGGGTACGTCTAACCTACGCCGCAGTGTCGACGGTAGAACGCTGTCCTAGGTCACAACATCAAACAATATAAAGCTATATAGTTTATACTCCCCGAATGGGGGTGACATAGCAGAAAGTAAACTCAATCACGACTAAGACAGATGATAAGATAGCAGATAGATAGATAGATAAAACTGCTGAACATAAAGGAAATCCCAAATACAACAGAGAGTCTAAGTGTCTAAGATAAATACATATCCCCAGTATAAAATATATACAATCATCTATAGAATTCTGTAAATGAAAACATCCTAGTCTAAGGGTGTGTCATCCACAGCTAGTGGGACCTGCTGCTGGTGTCACGCCCCAGAACCAGAATACTGGCAAGTAGGGACGGACCAGGCCAGCTACGTATACCAAAGTACTCCAGTACTCCGAAACAACGTATAAGTTGTATAGATGGGGGTCACTGCTACAAACCAACAGTCAATCCTAGGTCACAAAATCTTAGATATCTCAGTCTCAGACAAGAAGTAAAGTACAAGAATATGATCATCAAGTATATAAGACAGTAAAGCGTCCGAAACTATAATATGTAGATGATCATGAAGCTAGTAATACAAAATGAAGAACTAGCAAGACTAAGTAATACATGATCAGCTCTAGCTGCAGTCTAGAAATATAACATCATGTCTAAGCCCGTAGGCCAAATGTCAAGTCCAAAACACGAGCTAAACACGTGCTCGGTGGCTAAACGCCTCAAAAGAATATGTACAGAAAAGAGTGGGTAAGAGAAAGAACACCCACTCAAGTCCCCTGGTGCTCCGGGTGGTCACTATCGAGAGGAAGGTTCGGAAGATCCTCGGGCTCCTCAACTAGATCTGGTCAATACAAAACCAGTGGGTTCAGACCCCCAATAGCAAGTACCACAAAGAAAGCTAAACTATGAACTAAAACCAGCATGCAATTCATAGCAATGGATAGAGACAGAAATAAGTGAAAGCAAATCGAGACTCGTGCGCTACCAATGCACTTATCCCGAGAATAGGAAAGACAATGAGTAAAACAACATGTAGCATAAGGTAAAGGACATGTGACATAATGTCACGCCCCAGAACCATAATACTGGAGAGCGGGGGCAGACATAGCCAGCTACGTATATGAAATGGAATCCATCTCGCTATACGGTCACGGCTGTCTAGATACATGAGGGTTTATCTACAAGCCAACAGTCTCTTAAGGTCATGAACAAGCCTAGTGTCTCAATCACAAGCAAGTAAGTAAAAGGTTACAAGAAGTGTGATCATTAAATATACAATAGTAAGGCGTCCCAAACATTACATATCCAGCTGATCATGAAGCTAGTCGTTACAAAATGTTAGGACTAGCAAGAATTTAGTCATACATGATCAACCCTAGGATCTGTCAATCATGTTACAGCCCATAGGCAGACAGTAAGTAAAGTGCAATCGAGCTAAACAGGTGCTCGTCGGCTAAACGCCTCAAAAGAATATTTTTACAATAAAGTGGGAGATCAAAAATAAACTCACTCGTTGCCAGGGTTCCGTCTAGTGGCCACCATCTGGCTGAAAGGTCGGTAGTTCCTCCGGAGCTGCTCCAAAATCTGGCCATACAAAACCAGCTGGGTCAGATCCCAGAAAGAGCAGGTTACAACCCGTAAACCAACTGGAAATAAAGAAAATACATCAGGATGATATATGACGAGATAACCATGGAACTATTCAGATAACCAGGTTACAACCCGTAAACCAAACAAGGACCGGGGTTGTAACCCTTCGTCTGAACAGAACTTGGAATTCTCACCATTTATCGGTAAAATAAATACAGGCATTCAGGTCATGTAGTAATCTGGAACAGGATCAGGACAAGACTAGACTGGTTAAACTCCATCCAATCAATTCACGGCCAAACAAGAACTACGGCTTGATACTTTAACTAACTAGGGTTATCACAAGCCTAGTTACTAACAAGATGTAGTGAGATTATTCCACAGCCACAAGCCCTGCAGACCATCCAGGTCACCCGGGTTGAAAGATTAGAGTTGAATTCAGGTGGCTACATCGTCCAGAAAACGAATGTACCCTTAGGTAGCTTGAAGGGTGCAACACATGACAGTGTGCTGGAAATGTGCCCTACTCGACGGCAGGCTACAGATCCCAAGGCGTGCCCAGGTAACGGGATTGCCTGTAGCTAGGAAATCTTGTCATGACTAATGTATTAATCTAGTTATTAGCCTTTGTCCATTTCAATAGGTACTCCTGACCGTGGTACTCAGGAGTCCCCTCCTAGACATGATGCAAGACAGGACTGGATTATTTGTACAAGCACAATCGCCCACGGTGTCCAGATTAATTATACAGGTCATGTCATGTCAGGTAGCCGTCGCAACAGCTATTCGAGATAATTATGTCAGGTTATCATGTCAAGTGTACTAGTCAGGAGTGCGCCACGACGGGCCACTATCAGGTCATGTCAGGTTATTATGTCAGGAGTGCACCACTACGGGTCACTATCACGTCATGCTCAATTATCAATTCCAAACATATCAAATGAATTCATGATTTTTAAGTTCAGGACAGAAGGCGTAAGGATATAAAATGGACGTAAAATATACCATAAAGGAGTTACAAAACATGGGCAAATAAGGATAAATAATAGTACACAAGGCTATTTGAAGTCATGCGGTTCAGGCATATACGGTCAGGAAAGGGTAAGACACATGCGGCCCAATTAGGAGAGCGCATGCGGCTGGAAGTGCAAGGGCGCATGCGGTCAGAAAACCAATCCCCATGCGGCCAGGAAAGGGAGGGGCATGCGGCCAGGGGGACGAGGGCGCATGCGGCTCCAAGATGTTGGGCCTCATGCGGCTGGGGAGGAAGGAAGTTCATGCGGCAAGTTCATGCAGCTAGGAAATGACGGGCGCATATGCGGCTCAATTTAGGAGAGAAGTCCATGCGGCTAGATCTGGGTTCTTATGCGGCTCGAGGATCAGGGCCTATGCGGTCCGCAAGTGCTAGAGTTCATGCGGCTCAAGGAGATGGGCACAGATGCGGCCGATGGGGAATGAGCCCATGCGGCCAAGAGAAGTGAGATCCAGCCTATGCGGCTGAGAATCCCATGCGGCCGAATCACTTGCCGTATGAATTGTCATGAGGTCAAGTCAAGCCCATGCGGCCAGGACTGTCGTATGAAGGCTCATGCGGCTCGGAATCTCTTGCCGCATGAATATTCATGCGGTCAAGTCTAGCACTGTTCTTCTTCTCCAAGCTTCCGAGAAGAAGAGCACCAAGAATCCATGCTTCCAAGCTCCATGAAGCCTTCATCCGGAGTCCAAATCCGAACTTCCATAGGTCAAAATAGGGCAGAAGAAGATTCTCTACAACATAGAACCCTCAAAACTCATAAATAATAGGATTAAGTAGATCAAAACCCAAGAAATCCAAAAATAAAGTAAACTTAGATCTAGAAGAATCTAGCCATGGAAAGTGAAAATGCCAAGTTCTAAAGTAAGTTAAAATGCTGCAAGGAAGAGAATGAAGCAATAAAATTAGAGTTCCTCCATGAAGCAAGTTGCACTTGCCTAGACCTCTCTCTCCCCCTCTCTGGTAGGTAAGAAAGTAATGGTGGAGAAGATGATAAATGAAGAGAGAGAAAGGAGAAGGGTTAATAAATGGTAGTGGTGGTGGTAGGTAGGGGGTTCACCCCTTGGTTCATGATGAACCAAGAGCAATCCCAAACCGAACCAAGCCAACCCAAACCAAGAATAAACCAAGCCCAGGGAGGAATTAAGCAAGGAAATTATGCAATACAAGAATAAGTACGTACACGTATTCCAGAATACGTAATACGAACCGCAGGCATTACACATAATATAAACTGTGTACATGTAAGGAAAAGGAAGCATGTGAACATGAAAGATAAACTAGACATGTGAGCATGTTAAGTAGACGGAGCATGTGAGCATATTATGTAACTGGAGCATGTGAGCATGTTAAGTAACTGGAGCATGTGAGCATGTTAAGATAACTAGAGCATGTGAGCATGTTAAGATACTATATAGAACGACAAATGATAAGATGACTTAGGAACTATTCCGAAACCCAAGTTACAACCCATAAACCAAATAAGGACCGGGGTTATAACCCTTCTCCAGAATAGAACTTTAGTATCTAATCATTTACTGGCAAAAGTAAAGCATAAACAAAGATGTACTGAAATAAACAAATTCGGACACTGCCTAGACAAACTAGACTAGGCTGGACTCCATACAATAGTCACGGCCAAGCAATGAGTACGGCTTTATACATTAGCTAACTAGGGTTGTCACAATCCTAATTACTAACAAATACAAGTTTGAGAATTCCAAGTCCGGTTACCTGCCTGCTGTCACCTATTGGTCATGCCGGGAAGTGATTACAGGTGTATCTTTGTGCTCCTACGCGACGGTAAAGCTGGGAGATTGCTCATCTCGACGGATAGCTCCAAACCCTTAAATTAAAAGTTATAACGACCTAGACCAAAGGCAATAGGTAACTGGGAAATCCTCCCTACCCATGTTCTAATGATCAATCTAGTTATATAATTCTTACCATTTTCTTGGATTCTGGGTGTGGCATTCCGCAGAATCCATCCTAGACATGAGACATACAAGACTGGACAAAAGCGAGAATGTGCACCATAACAAGCCACAACAAGAAAATATAATAAACTGGAAGCTGGGAGTGTGCTACGACGAGCCACTATAGGGAGTGCGCCATGACAGGCCACTATCATGTAAGCAAAGAAAGACATGTACAAGAGTGTACCACGACGGGTCACTATCTAGTAAGCAAAGAAGACATGTAAGGAGAGTGCGCCACGACGGGCCACTATCATGTAAGCAAGGAAGACATGTAACAATTATCATAGCTTGTAAGAAAGAATCTATCAAAAGACATATCGTGACATGTGGGAAACAATAATTTAAGCTAAGTACATTTCATATAAAATGATTGAACATGTGCTAGTGTCAAGTGTATATAGGGTGTACAATTATTTTCTAACTATGCAAGATTATCTAATCATGTTAAGAAATCATTACAATCGAAGAAAATATCAAAAACGGACAAAAATGGACAAAAACGGGCAGAAACGGGCAAAAACAGACAAAATAGCCTAACCGGATTATCCGGTGGATTATTGCGGATTTCCGGCGGATTTTCCGAAGTGTCACAGCAAGTTTTGTGGTGCAAGTTCGGATTTTTCGACAGATTTCTGCGGATTTCCGACGGATTTTCCGAACCGTCACAGAAAGTTGATTTTTGTACTCAAAACTTGTTTCGGCCATAAAAACTTTGTTTTAAATCGAAATTCAAATTTTCAAAAGTCAAAATTACATAGAATTGAATTCCCTACAACATGGGAGTATTAGTTTTCATAAATCAAAACATTTGATAGATCAATATCTCAAAATACTCTCAAACAGAGGTTCTCGGGACACCGAAACAGGTTCCGATTGCCACCAAACTCAAAATCTATGATATGCAAACTATGTGAGGGCCTCATATATGTATATGTGACCAAGATACATAATGGTAACACTAGTATCACTCTTGATACCAAGTTTTCTACTAAGTCCATATTGGATTTTAACAGAAAATCAAAACCTTGTTTAAACCAATTTTGGAAAACATACATATATACGAGAATCATAAGGAAAATATATTTAACAAAATGAGTTTGGGAAAATTCTAAGCATTTAATACCAAGGAAAACAAAAAAATGACAACAAAACAATATGGTTCATAGATTTGGCAAGATGTACTTGCCTAGGTTAAGCTCCAAGCCTAATCTTCTACTCCACCACCAAGAGGGGTACGAAACCACACTCTAGGCCTCAAGGCCAAGCTCTTGGCAAGCTCCAAGGGGGAGAGAAGGGAAGAAGAAATGAAGAGAGAGTGAAGAGAATGAAAAGAGGAAGGAGAGAGAAAGTGAAATGGAATATATAGAAGGGAGAATTAATCTTAGCCGTCGGATCGTGATCCATGTGAAAATCTAAGTCAATCATGGCCATCCAAACAAAACCAATTATCCATTGGGTACTAGGGTGCATCTACACTATTCATAAAAATATCTAAACACTATTCATCAAAATATCCAAAATACTATTTACGAAAATATCGGAAATACTATTCATAAAAATATCTGAAATCAAAAATATCTAAAATGTGGAAAATCTGTCTGGATGGTATGCCATCGGTATACACCGGTATACTGGCGGTATGCCAGCCAAGGAGAAAATCTATAAGTTAGGAAAAATTTTAAAGCATTACGAAAACCAAGGAAATACAAAATACACTATAAAATACGTATCCGTATATAAATACCGTTACTGTGAGACGAGTCTCACAACTCTCCACAACTTAAAAATAAATTCCATCCTCGGAATTTTCTAAATCTAGTCAAGCATGAAAACCAAACCAAAGAGCTGAAAATCATGTCAATCAAAACAAAGCATGGAATGTTGGTAAGATAAAGACAACAGTAATATAAGTAAATGCGTAAGCAATAACACAACTACAATCAAGAAGGGATGGAGGCATATGAATAAACATGTCTCCTGAGTCAGTTGAGTAGGAGCAGGCCTACGGTGACTCCACAACTTGAATAAAAGTCAATTCTTAAAATAAGCCTTTACCAATGACTTAATCTAAGACATGACCCTACCCAGGACGTATCTTCGTAGTCGAGACATGTGATAAATATCATGTATCTCAAGATACGAAGACAGAAGATTGAGACGAGATACTCGCCAAATATGTGTAACCCAAAGGATAAATAAGAGTGGAAGAAGAATAGGACAATACCTACAATATGACTGCCCACGGCCAAAATCTGCTCTAACATACTAAACTCTGCCTGCCCATGCCTCGGAACTGCTACTCTAACCGGCTGCTGGCCCTGCTGCCTCTGTGCCTGGACCTGCACATACTGCTGAGGCCTCTGCTGTTGGAATATCCGGGACTGTGCTGGTGAATGCCTCTGGGTCTGCCGATGCTGAACCGGTACCTGAGTCTTATATTGCTGGACTACCGGGGTAGTCGATGGAATTGGATGTACTGAGGAAGAACTAGCCCTCCGTGGACAAGATCCCATCATATGGTCTGAAGCTCCACAGACCAAACACAACCCATGTGCCCTACGGCACTCAGAAAGAACGTGTCCAGGCTTCCCGCAATGAGAACATCTAATAGATAAAGACGACCTCTGCTGCTGAGGTTGCATCTGAGATGACTGCTGAAAGGAAGCTGCTGGAACTGCTCCTCTAGGTGATCCAATCTCCAATGTCCTAACTGCTGGTGCTGGTGCTGACGACTGGATAGAAGATCCCCTCTGAATGTGAGACCTCTTCTGACCTCCGACTCTATCAACAATCCTCTGCGAGGTGTACTCATGCCTCCTCGCCGTCCTCATCACTGCATCAAATGTCTAGAACTCATGCTTCTCAACTGCCAGTATGATCTCCAGATGAAGTCCCTGCTGGAACCTCCTCACTCGGTCCAACTCGGTCGCCACTAAGGAAGGGGCAAACCGACCGAGCCTGCTAAACTCTGCTGCATAGCCGTCGACGGTACTGCTCATCTACCACAAGCCAATGAACCTCTGCTGCAGATCATAACGCGACACCGTATCAAAATAGCGAGTCTGAAACCTCTCGCTAAAATTTTCCCAAGCTATCGGTGCCACAAGAGACACTTCATGAGCCGCCCACCAGTCGCGGGCTAAATCCAAGAGCTGCAATCTGACAACTGCCACACGCTCCCTAGCCGGAATCTCTGCCGCCTCCAGAATGGCCTCAGTATCCTGAAGCCACGCATTAGACGCAATAGCATCCTCTGTACCATAGAAATACGGGGGATGAAGACGCTTGAAACTGCTCGCAGAATTATAGACCTGAGCACCACCTCTGTCCAAAGCCATCTGGACAGAATGGGTGAGAACATCACTCTGACGCTACTGCGACGCCATGAGATCTCTCAGAACATCCACCACTGCTCGAATAACACCCTCTGGCTGCTCTGGATGAACTGGTACTACTGGCTGAACAGGAGGAACTGGCGACTCTGCCCTTCGGTCTACTCTAGACTCTGCTCCCGAATGCTGAGGATGCTCATCCCGAACTGGAAGAACTGGCAGAAGCTGACCCGCCATAGCTGGAATACGGATAATCTGATCAGAAGGACCAGGAACAGTGCTCCTGAAAGTTTAAGGGCACAAGGATCAGGTCGAGGGAACAGGAAAAATCAACGATCAAAGCAGATATCAGGTCAAATATCAAAGGTAGAGAGTAATACGGAGGATATCAATGGAGAAGAATTTATGACTGAGATAACTACTAGCAACCCCCACATATCTGATAAATCAGACCTGCATGGACCACCACTAAAACCTATGTCACGCCCCAAAACCAGAATACTGGCAAGTAGGGACGGACCAGGCCAGCTACGTATACCAAAGTACTCTAGTACTCCGAAACAACGTATAAGCTGTATAGATGGGGGTCACTGCTACAAACCAACAGTCAATCCTAGGTCACAAAATCCTAGATATCTCAGTCTCAGACAAGAAATAAAGTACAAGAATATGATCATCAAGCATATAAGACAGTAAAGCATCCCAAACTATAATATATAGATGATCATGAAGCTAGTAATACAAAATGAAGAACTAGCAAGACTAAGTAATACATGATCAGCTCTAACTGCAATCTAGAAATATAACATCATGTCTAAGCCCGTAGGCCAAATGTCAAGTCCAAAACACGAGCTGAACACGTGCTCGGTGGCTAAACGCCTCAAAAGAATATGTACAGAAAAGAGTGAGTAAGAGAAAGAACACCCACTCAAGTCCCCTGGTGCTCCGGGTGGTCACCATCGAGAGAAAGGTTCGGAAGATCCTCGGGCTCCTCAACTAGATCTGGTCAATGCAAAACCAGTGGGGTCAGACCCCCAATAGCAAGTACCACAAAGGAAGCTAAACTATGAACTAAAACCAGCATGCAATTCATAGCAATGGATAGAGACAGAAATAAGTGAAAGCAAATCGAGACTCGTGCGCTACCAATGTACTTATCCCGAGAATAGGAAAGACAATGAGTAAAGCAACATGTAGCATAAGGTAAAGGACATGTGATATAATGTAAACTGTGTACATGTAAGGAAAAGGAAGCATGTGAACATGAAAGATAAACTAGACATGTGAGCATGTTAAGTAGATGGAGCATGTGAGCATGTTATATAACTGGAGCATGTGAGCATGTTAAGTAACTAGAGCATATGAGCATGTTAAGATAACTGGAGCATGTGAGCATGGTAAGATACTATATAGAACGACAAAAGATAAGATGACTTAGGAACTATTTCGAAACCCAAGTTACAACCCGTAAACCAAACAAGGACCGGGGTTGTAACCCTTCTCCAGAACAGAACTTTAGTATCTAATCATTTACCGACAAAAGTAAAGCATAAACAAAGATGTACTGAAATAAACAAATTCGAACACTGCCTAGACAAACTAGACTAGGCTGGACTCCATACAATAGTCACGGCCAAGCAATGAGTACGGCTTTATGCATTAGCTAACTAGGGTTGTCACAATCCTAATTACTAACAAATACAAGTTTGAGAATTCCAAGTTCGGTTACCTGCCTGCTGCCACCTATTGGTCATGCCGGGAAGTGATTACAGGTGTATCCTTGTGCTCCCACGCGACGGTGAAGCTGGAAGAGTGCTCATCTCGACGGATAGCTCCAAAGCCTTAAATTAAAAGTTATAACGACCTAGACAAAAGGCAACAGGTAACTGGGAAATCCTCCCCACCCATGTTCTAATGATCAATCTAGTTATATAATCCTTACCATTTTCTTGGATTCTGGGTGTGGCATTCCGCAGAATCCATCCTAGACATGAGACATGCAAAACTGGACAAAAGCGAGAATGTGCTCCATAACAAGCCACAACAAGAAAACATAATAAACTGGAAGCTGGGAGTGCGCTACGACGAGCCACTATAGGAAGTGCGCCATGATAGGCCACTATCATGTAAGCAAAGAAAGACATGTACAAGAGTGCACCACGACGGGTCACTATCTAGTAAGCAAAGAAGACATGTAAGGAGAGTGCGCCACGACGGGCCACTATCATGTAAGCAAGGAAAACATGTAACAATTATCATAGCTTGTAAGAAAGAATCTATCAAAAGACATATCATGGCATGTGAGAAACAATAATTTAAGCTAAGTACATTTTATAGAAAATGATTAAAAATGTGCTAGTGTCAAGTGTATATAGGGTGTACAATTATTTTCTAACTATGCAAGATCATCTAATCATGTTAAGAAATCATTACAATCGAAGAAAATATCAAAAACGGAAAAAAAACGTGCAGAAACGGGCAAAAACAGACAAAAATAGCCTAACCGGATTATCCGACGGATTATTGCGGATTTCCGGCGGATTTTTCGAAGTGTCACAGCAAGTTTTGTGGTGCAAGTTCGGATTTTCCAACGGATTTCCACGGATTTCTGACGGATTTTCCGAACCGTCACAGAAAGTTGATTTTTGAACTCAAAACTTGTTTCGGCCATAAAAACTTCGTTTTAAATCGAAATTCGAATTTTCAAAAGTCAAAATTGCATAGAATTGAATTCCCTACAACATGGGAGTATTAGTTTTCATAAATCGAAAAATTTGATAAATCAATACCTGAAAATACTCTCAAACATAGGTTCTCGGGACACCGAAACGGGTTCCGATTGCCACCAAACTCAAAATCCATGATATGCAAACTATGTGAGGGCCTCATATATGTATATGTGACCAAGATACATGATGGTAACACTAGTATCACTCTTGATACCAAGTTTTCTACTAAGTCCATATTGGATTTTAACAGAAAATCAAAACAATATGGTTCATAGATTTGGCAAGATGTACTTGCCTAGGTTAAGCTCCAAGCCTAATCTTCTACTCCACCACCAAGAGGGGTACAAAACCACAATCTAGGCCTCAAGTCCAAGCTCTTGGCAAGCTCCAAGGGGGAGAGAAGGGAAGAAGAAATAAGGAGAGAGTGAAGAGAATGAAAAGAGGAAGGAGAGAGAAAGTGAAATGGTATATATAGAAGGGGGAATTAATCTTAGCCGTCGGATCGTGATCCATGTGAAAATCTAAGTCAATCATGGCCATCCAAACAAAACCAATTGTCCATTGGATAATAGGGTGCATCTACACTATTCACAAAAATATCTAAACACTATTCATCAAAATATCCAAAACACTATTTACAAAAATATCGGAAACACTATTCATAAAAATATCTGAAATCGAAAATATCTAAAATGTGGAAAATCTGTCTGGATGGTATGCCATCGGTATATACCGGTATACTGGCGGTATACCGGCCAAGGAGAAAATCTATAAGTTAGAAAAATTTTTAAAGCATTACAAAAACCAAGGAAATACAAAATACACTATAAAATATGTATCCGTATATAAATACCGATACTGTGAGATGAGTTCACAGCTGGTCCAGGTCCAACATCTCATCTAAGGTATACTAGTCATGCTAACCAAAACGGTCATAGGAAATCAAAACACACAAGTCATCTAGGGTGCTAAACTAGAAAAGATACAGAAATAACAATCATCAAGACTGTAAGGCAGTCTACCCTCCTATATGAAAATTGGTATTTATCAAAAAAATAAAATATAATAAAGATAACTACCAATTATCTATTAAGGGATACCAAGAAAATTAAAATCAAAAGTTAAAGAATGAAAGTCAATTGCATGGAATCCAATCACAATGTGTATATATAGAGAGTGTGTTAGAGAGGGAAAAGCTAGCATTATGTAAATGATATGTGGTTCGTGTGTGTATGGGTGTATGTGGACATGTTCATATGGTTAGATAGTAGGCATGTGTATAGGAGGATTTGGGTTTCAAGACAATAGCTATCAAGTTATACTACTCATGGCATATTGGTTAAACAATCTACAATACACAATCCATTTGCTCATAACATGCATGGCTAACCATATATATATATATATATATATATATATATATATATATATATATATATATATATATGTAGAGATTTAGTTATGTATCTATATACATTACAACATGTATGCATAAACTCTATATATATCTATACAGGTATATGAACATAACATAGAGAGGAAATGTTAGGTTACATGGCAGTGTATACTAAGTTAGGGTGTGTGTATCCTTGTACAGGGTATAGCTTAGTATTGAAAGGTTAAATCCAGTTTTAGTTTAGCATTTACATACAAAATCTGAAAATAAGCTAACATTTAAACCAGGGTAATATTAGCATAATACAGTTTCAAATTTTTAGGGATTTGAAACATCACAACTAACTCAATGCTCCCAACACATCCTAACATGTTGGAGATAAACCCTAACATACTATCCATACATTTATCTATGCACACAGTTCAATATTACATATTAAATCTGAAATCGAACTAAACATTTGAAATCAATGTAAAAATGTAATCATGTATTCAGTTTTAGGATTTTGGAGAAATTCGAACATCAAACCAACCCAACGTTTATCACAACCTAACATGTAAGAATATGAAACCTAACATTATATTCCTACATACAACAATGTATATAGCTCAAAATATTACATTTAAAAAAATAGCAATTTTGAACTAACATTTAAAATCCAGTATTAAGGGTTAATATGCGCACAGTCTTAGATTTGACAAATTCAAACACAAAACTCAACCAAAATTTTTTGAATTGAAACCCTATGTATAACATACATGTGCAGTAATGTAAACATAACTAATAACATGAAATTTATATTTAATTTATGAATTTAAATAGGAAAAAGCAGAGAACCAGCCTCTGATACTGTACTGTATCAGAATATTAGGGTTTTGAGAATTTAAACATCAACAACATATTAATATGTATTTAGATAGGTTGGTAATCAAAGTGTAGCATGCATACGTATCAGGCAAGGGTCTGCATACTACCTGTAAAGGTTGATCAAACATGACTGAACTCAACACAAAGAGAACTTAACTAAAATAAAAAACTGAACCAAATATAGGCTAAACAATATGTCAATAATCCTATACAACAATGACCTATAGATACTAACGAAACCCATATCCCATATGCCAATACCCTCTGCAATCTATCTATGTATATAGACCTCTCAGTCTTAGGTGCAGCTACAACTATACTCAAGGACAGGCTCTAGTCATGGGTTCCTCTCTGGGAAGGGTAAGGGAAAATAATAACAATCATGAAGGTTGTAAGGCATACTAACATCCTATATATAAACTGGTTGGTATTATAAATAATAGGGAAATCATCTACAATAGGTTACTATTCTAATACCAATGCTAACTATCATCTCTAGGGTACAAACACTCTACAAGTCGTCATATCATTTCACTATGAAGATCTACCTATGAACAAGCTCTACAAACTAAATATCCCTACTCCTAAATTATTTACAACAACAGAAGGGTATGATGTTTAAAACCTTCTCAAGATACAACCTGTTAATCATATGCGTCTGTCCAAAATCATGTTGTCCAGAGTCTTCATCATGCTAGTGAGCAAGGCTACGATAATCACAGAGTCCTTGACTAAGGTACGTACCCTTAGGTTCATGGTATTTAAAATTTTCGTATTGCCGAATGCGACGGCGAAAACCTTAAATTCCCATACCCAAAAAATACATCCAAAATCTGACTATATGTCCTCACTATGCCAACTAACACGACCATCGAAGATTCTAGATTCCATAACTGAGGTGACCTAGCCCATATAATTTTCTCAGAAAGAAAAAAAGAAAAAAAAAACAAACATAACAAAGGAGTAACATAACAAAATTAATCAATCAACAAGGAACAGATGGAATCGGATTTCAAGGTAGTTATAAAAGATAATTTTGGGAATGAAATTGAGAAGAACGAAACTTGCAGTAAGATCTCCAATGGTCTGTGCATCCTCGACTGTCCTGACGATAGCTCGCCCCTGCTGGTTTTCCCTGGTCTGGTGCTGATGCTGCATGAACTGCTGCTGCTGAGAGAAATCGGAAATGATGGGAAAAGGTCTCTGTACAGACGGAGGTGCACCTCCAATATAGCAGAAATGCCAACCTAAGTCGGCACAACAGAAGTTGCGGTCTCGAGGCCCTGATGAACAGGACGAGAGGTGGCCAGCCTCTCGATAGTATCCCCCGAACCGAAGTGATGAGATCATGTCTCCATAACCATCATGAAGACAGATCAAAACAATAAACAATTTCTAAGAATGAAGCGAAATATCAATGAAGGACCGTTTATATTCAAGGAAAAAACAATAAGCAGCAAATTTAGATAAAAGGGATCTGATAAGGAGTTTTTCCTAATGTGATTGAGTACCTTCAAAATATCCTAATCCTACTGCAGGCTGTAGTGATACTCTAGTTCGAATACCACTACATGAACTCGACCTGCATGGGCCACCACTAAAAATGTGTCACGACCCGCACCCTAGAGTAAGGGCACGAGAAGTGGGTACGTCCAGCCTACGTCGCAGTGTCGGCGATAGAACGCTGTCCTTGGTCACAACATCTAACAATATAAAGCTAAACAGTTTATACTCCCCGAATGGGGGTGACATAGCAGAAAGTAAACTCAATCATAACTAAGGCAGATGATAAGATAGCAGATAGATAGATAGATAAAACTGCTGAACAGAAAGGAAACCCCAAGTACAACAGAGAGTCTAAGTGTCTAAGATAAATATATATCTCCAGTATAAAATATATACAATCATCCATAGAATACTGTAAATGAAAACATCCTAGTCTAAGGGTGTGTCATCCACAGCTAGTGGGACCTGTTGCTGGTCCAGGTCCAATATCTCATCTAAGGTAGCACCGTAATAGGTATCCACACCAGACTCCTCCTCGTCCTCTGTAATATTTTCAATAGGTCCAGTCAGGACAGGAGCGAGCACAATACATCTCAACTGTTCATAGCAGGTTAGAAAATATAAACATGCAGTAGAGTAAGATACAGGAAACTGAAAGAAAGTATGGAATGTAAACAGAGGAAGCTGTAATGGAAATATATATACTGTAAATAAAAAACTAAAAGTGGCTAGTGAGTCAGAGTACAATGTAAACATGTGAATGGCATAGGAGATTCTGGGAACTATACTATGGAGTGATTCTGGGAACTACACTACTTGGATATTATTCACATGTCTACTTCTACTCCCCCGTACCCCCAATCAATACACAAGGATCCAGCCAGGTTATGTTATGATTCCATGCAAAGGCCCACAAGGGGTGATACATCGATAGCCCATAAATGGGGTGATTCAGGAAAGACTCTGTGATCATGAGAGTACATGTCACAAGTGATCAATGAACCGTGAAGCATAGTGATACACCATGTAAGTGAAACGCACAGAACATGTAGTATACGATGCTCCCTGAGGGGATAACATCTCAAGAATGGATCCATATAGTAATAATCTGTGTTACCAACGTGACAGCATCAAGTAAAGTAATCTAAAGCAGGAAAAAAATTCTAACAGGATATGAAATGATCAGAGAATGTACTCGCCTGGTATCTGAGTGTCCAAGATGAAAGTACTATCCGAGGAGTGGTGTCTGGCTCCTATTTAGAACAGCACAAGTCACAACAAGTCCAGAATGGTAAAATGAAGCACTACAATGCATTCTACATGAATCTAGGTCAATCTAGGCCAAAGTCAACTCTTGGTCAACTCTGGTCAACCCTAGAAGTCAAACTAGGTCAACTATGGTCAAACTAAGTCTAACAAGTCCAAACTAGGTCAAACAAGTCTACACTAGTCTAGCAAGTCTATTCTAGGTCTAACAAAGCTATACAAGCCCAATCTAGGCTCACTAGTCAAGTAGACACACACATAGGCCATAGGCTAAGAGACTAGGCCATAGGCTATTAGGCAATACCATGCCTAATGAACCAACCATAACACATGACATTATCTATATCTAAAATAATACACATATTGTTATAGCTATATAATATAACATAGCCTAAACATAACATATAGGATACCCTAATGTATACCACACATATATATAGGATACCTATATATATATACAATATGGTAACACACATATATATAAGCTACCTTAAATGGATCTCACATACTCATATACAAAGGGAATAGGAAATGACATGTGTATGTGTGTGTGTGAAAACATGAGAGTGTGTAAGAGGAAACATGTGTGTGTGACATGAGAAGATGTGTGTGAGTGTGAGAGGATACATGAGAGTTGTGTGTGTATGTTAGTGAGAATGTGGGTGTGGTGTCAAGTGAGGCATGAAGGTGTGTATGTATTAGTGATGACTGAAAATAGTGAGTGTTCATGTGTGTGATATGTGTGAGTGAAAATAAGAGTGTGTGTGAAGAGTGTGAGAGAGCAGGCCACTTGAATGTGTGTACATATGGCAACTGAAAATAGTGTTATAGGAATCATATATTACAAAAATAGTGAACAATATTAGGCAAAACAGTGAGCAATATACAATGTGAAAACTGGGAATGAGTATCCTAAGCAATCTGGAAACAGTGAGGGAATAGGAAAACCATTTAACGGTCAATGCAATGAAACAATATTAATTCAATTCAGTTTTAAGGAAGGAAAGGAAAATCTGGAAATCATTTGACAGTTAGAGAAGAAGATCTCAGAAAATAGGGAAAGGGGAAACCAGTTGACAGTTAGCAATTTCGAATGGAAAAAGGAATCAACATATTCACATTCATTCAAATCTCAGTTATAAGAATCAGAAAAACTCAGGTTATGGATTAACAGTAAATCACATTCAGTTTACAGTAAACAAAATCTCAGTTTTCAGTCTATTACAATCCAACATTGCATTCTCAGAAATTTAACTCAAACAACCACCACATCACCCCAAATTCGACACTCTAGTAGTAAACCTATAGGTGCACTTCATTGAGGTTTTAAATCATGCAATTAATAGTATTAGATAGGTTAAATTGATTCTAGAAATTCAAATAGAAAATCTGGAAAAAAATAGTAGAATAATGGACTGATATTAAGTATCAGAAAAATATGCAGAAATCCTAATTCGAATCCAATTACTCACATCAAACCTATTCTAACATGTAACCCTAATATAATAGAGATTATTCATTATGATTAGGATCTAAAGAACAATTAAAACACAATTTAAATCATTAAACTGACCTGACAGAGAGCACAAACAGTACACTGAACCAATTCCTCATGCACGTATTCACAGTACTCGTGCACACGACACGACACGACACAGACCTCGTGGTCGTATCCCAGTATCGATTAT
This sequence comes from Iris pallida, assembly GCA_029216955.1. NCBI lineage: Eukaryota > Viridiplantae > Streptophyta > Magnoliopsida > Asparagales > Iridaceae > Iris > Iris pallida. The sequence continues at coordinate 20,778,940 of JANAVB010026400.1, forward strand.
GACTAGGGCTAGGACTAGGACATCCTGACACGTGTCCACGATACACGTGCGTGCGATATGACACGCGTATCAGTGCTGGAAATCGACAGCAGTCGATTCAGTACAAAACCAATGCACTACCTCGTGCGTGTCCGATACGACACGAGAGGCTCTGAGACTTGACACACGTGGTGTCAGACCGTGCCCCTCAGTGTGTGTCAAATCTTACGTGTCAACGTGTCGTGTCCGTGGCGCTACAGACCCCGAGTAGCAGGACAGCTACAGTGCCCGTGCACGCGCACGCGTGTCAGCGTGTTCACGTGTCTGTGGTGACTCGACACGACACGAAAACCACACTCAGACACTAAAAACTCATAAGCGACATTAAAATCTAATTTTCTATTCAATTAGGTTCCTAAAAATCAATCGAAATGCCCATTGGGGTATTTCATCAAACACTTGCACCATAGGACTGATACGTGTCCAAATAGGACACGAAAAGGACACAAAAACTAGGGTTAGCTAGTCCTACTGTTAGGTTAGGCCTAGGGCTTTCTAGATATGCAATAAGAACAACATTCTATGGTGAGGAATAGAATTTACCTATAGGTGTCAAATCCTTCAAAAAAACTCTAAAGAGAGGTGTTCCTCTTGATAGCCAAACTTCTCCAAATTGTCCAAACTCTGAGATTACTCAATAACAACAGCAAGAAGAATAAAATTAGAACCTATTGCAATTGGTTTGGGTGAAAAGAGAGCTAAAATGGAATTTCTATGGATTTGTGAAGATGGAAACTCACCTCTTTCCAAAGCTTGCAAAATTCTTAGAAGGCTAGCCCTAATAGAGTAGATTATTTATAGGGTAGGAATCCCTAGGACTAGGTGGCCAGCCACTAAGGATTGGGTTAGGGTTAGGTTCACATGGCTAATGGGTTGGGCCTAGTCATTAGTCAATGGTTCAAATCACAAGTCATGACTTGTGTCTAAAACTTTCTATTCTAATCTCTATTTCCAAATTGATTTTAATAACTAGAATATGGTTAACTCAAATTAACCTAGGATCTCATAATCTAACCAAGTCCAACTCAACTAGGGTTAGCTTACCAAGTCAAAGCTAGTCAAAGTCAACCTAGTCAACCTTCATTCAAATAATTCTAAAATAAATTCTAAAAATTCCCGTAAATTCAAATAAATTATAATAAATTCAAATAACCCCAAAAATGACAAAAATATCTTCATATGGAAAACTGGGTATTACACTGTTGGAGCTGCATAGGTCTTTCTTTATTCTTTTCCATGCTTCTACAGTCATGACGCACAAAATAAATAGAAAATTCTAGCCTAAATGGGAAGGTCCTTTCATTATAGAATCAGTGTATTCTAATGGTACGTACCGACTAACCAAGCCCGATGGTGACTTGCTCATGATGCCTATCAACAGCAAGTTCCTGAAGAAATACTATGTGTATCATTTTTTACGTAATGTTCACATATGTTCAGTCATGTAAATGTACAATACGATGTTTATGTGATTCAAAAATTATCTAACTATTATCCGTATTTCAAGAGTCTTGAATACGCCTTGGATAATAGGTCCTCCCAAATATTTCCCCAGTGGAATTATTTCCGTTTTTTGACTCTGTCCAAACTCTGTTTGGCGAAAACATGTCACGTCCTTATTACCTCTGAATTGTTTTCCGATAATTATTTCCCCCGGTGGAATGATTAAATGATTTGCCATGTCCATATAACCTCTGAAGCAAAGCATTCATCAAGGATAATCACGTCCATATTACCTCTGAACTATCTACTCCCACCTAATGTTATATATCTTTCCATATCCATATTACCTCTGGTCAGATATAGAACATCTTCTGCTATTATGTCCATATTACCTCTACTAGCAGCTTCGTTCAACTTATTATTTATATTCGAATAACTTGAATATAAAATGGATAATAGGTCCACATCAAAATTTTCCAACATAATACCTACTAGAAATATCCTTGCTACGTCTACATTACCTCTAGTTCCGATATTTCACAAAGCCACATTCACTTTAAAAAGACTTTTTATTCTTTACTCAAACGTCTATCAAGAGATAGAGAAAAAGAAATGGTTGCAAGAGACGTGACGGCTAAAAAAAAGAGAGAAGAAAGTTACAAAAATCTACGGGATACATAGGCGGTTTATATTGTCTCTTAGAGCCGCGACTTCGGCTTCAGACTTCGCCGTAGCTCAACGGTGCGCCTCTTCTTGACGAGCAGCTTCATCCTCGAAAAGGATCAGACTCAGATGCTCTCCCTCCAACTTCGCCAGCTGTTCTTCAAAATGGGCGAAAGTGGTTGCAATCATGGCAGCCTGAGCAAATAATCCTCCTGTTCAGATGTTGTCACCCTCAAGTCAACTTCCAGTTGGGCGATCTCGTTCTTGATCTGTGCGATGTGATTATACCTCTCGGTGATCTGTGCAGCCAGTTTGTTCTTCGAGGCGGCACGCGCCTTACTTACAGTGTTGAACTGACCATACTGGTTAGCCAATTCGCCAATCTCCCGAACGAGGGCGTCCTTCCTCGCTTGGAAAGTAGCCTTCTCCTCCGCGAGAGCCTTAATCAGAGCCTCGTCTTCCGTGTAGAACAGAGATGATGGGCTTCGTTGTTTAGCATCCCAGAATCGAGCCACCTGACCCTCCAGGTCATTCAAACTTTCCTCAGAGTATTGGTCTGCCATTCATAGCCGGCAATGCTCTCGAGGGCTGCCGCTTGGCATTCGACAACAGCCTTTACAGGGCCGAAGGCAGCATTTCAATTCAGGACTCCAGGAAGCTTTGACGACTTCCTGGTCTATCTCCTCATCTTTCGTAGAGGTCGTCAGGGAGGACGCTTGGAAAGTTTCTTCCGCTCCAGGAAGGGATACCTGACAAGAAGTCGAACTTGACAAGAAAATCCATTTCACCAAAAACCACTCCCGACACATGATAATCACGACCATATTACCTCTGTTGGGTTTTGTTTCAAATCTATTTCCCGCACCGCCGGTGTACAAAGGGACAATAGGTCCATACAAAAAAAGAGGGAGAGGAGAGGTCCCCCAGCGGGATACCCTTTACACAAATGCTATATTAGGCCCTCTAATACAAGCACCACAGATACCATAAGCAAAGAATGGGGTGAATGTATTCTGTTTATTCAAAATCAGTAACATTCACACAACTACATCTCATGAGCAAACCAAAAAGTTCTTCATCTGGATAAGAAGTAAAGGATTACATTGATGTCCAAAAGAATTAAAACACAAACTATAGCTAAAGACAGACAAAAATACCAAGACAAAATACGAACATTTATCGGAATCCAGAATCCTAGTTGTGGTGAGGCATATACCATTCACTCAACCATTTCGTATATGAAGGATCTATTTGATCAAGGTCCTCGGTCGGGGCAGGAAGGTCAAAACTCCCATTGCTACTACCCTCAGACTTGTGCTCCTCCTTTACAGCAGCTTCAATCTTGGGAGTAATTCCCTCCCCGATGGGCTCCAGCTCTTATTTTTCCTCAATTTTTGGTATCACCTCCTACTTAACGAATGGTGACTCTTATTTATGAAAGGAGGCAACATCTCCTCCTTAACAATGGTCTCAGCCTTCGGCATGGATGCTACAAGGGTCAAAGATAGAAGAGAAAGTCAGACTCAGAAATGCACAGAAAAAGTTAAATGCTGAAAGACTCTTATGCGCCCAAAGGGCTATGCGTCCAAGGACTTTGCGCCCAAAGGGATGTGTGCCCGAAACAAACAAGTGGGCGCATAACACACGAACAGTACGTGGGCCCATAACATGCAAATGGCCTGTAGACGCATAACATGACAATATATGGGCGCATAGCACACCACAGTATTGGCGCATAACTTCTGTGGGCACATAATAATGCTCACAGAAGTATGTTGCCTTAGGCGCATGTGCCCAGGAAGAAGAAAAGTCTGAGCGTCATAAATTAACGCTTGAGACTTTGTTTTTAAAGCGTGCCCTAACCCAGAATCGGGTCCTGGACCGGTAAAGACGCTGCCACAGGAGGAGAGCCACTCGGCGCAGCCCCCTTGCCCTTCGCGGATCTCTTGGCGACCTTGGGAGACATGGTTCTCAAAGAAAGGAGATGAAGAGTTTCTGAATAATTCTAAGAGAGGAGAATAATGAGCTTTCTCTCCTTCAGAGACTATTTATAGGCACAGGCTACTTTCTATGCGCCCACTATCCTTATGCGCCTATGCGTCCATTGTGTAGTATGCGCCTACAATGGCCTATGTGCCCACGTGAAGATCCAGCCTCTTGCACACTATGCAACTGCCACTTACTGACGTTGACGATGTATGAAGGATGGACTTCTTCAAATTCTACCCCGATGAATCTGTCAGTTTAGTTTTCGAGGAAGATCTCAACGGTGGTATCTCTCTGACAGGCCGGCCAAATACTATGCGCCCAAAGAGAGAGTCGAGCTATGCGCCTATTGTATCACGAGAAGGCAGTCCATGCTTCTTTCAAAGTATTTTGAACTCGTTCATGTTTGTTTGCCATTGATTGTAAAAATACAGAACAATTATATAGGAGGACTGAACTTAGACTCATAATACAAACTCGCTCGTACAAAGAAAGCCTAGTGACGAAAACCTAGGTACAGCAATCTAAGTACGATTGTTTATTTTTGATTCTGGAGGGTGACGGTAGAGGCTCGGGAAAGCGACGACAGCTCTGCCTTACTCCTTGGACGATCGGACATAGCCTTGGCTCTGATGAAGAAATGCTCTCGGAATGCATAGAAAGAATCCTCTGTGCGTGCCTTTGTCTCTCTATGTGTCCACCCGGTAGAGAGAGTCTCTTTTGCAAGGGAATGGCACCTTGCTATTTATAGGAGTGGGGTGTGATCATTAGGCTTTGCAATGATCATCCTTTGAAAAGTCAGCGGCCAATAATCTGTACCATTAATCTTGATTGCAACAAATCTGGATAGTTAATTTTTGATTGCACCAAATTCGTATGGGCAATTAATGCGGATTACAATGAATCTTCATAATTTGTCATGACAAGCTCGGATCTTCCGTAACGTGTTTAATTTGTTTAATTACCACAAATCTGATTTGATTAGAGTAATTATGATGATTATAACAAATCTGGGTTGTTATGATCTGCTAGCATCCATAACTTCGAGGGGATAAGACTGTCACGTGTCTCAACTGTCATGAGGATCGCCACATGCCTCAACTGTCATGAGGACCGCCACGTGTCTCAACTATCGTGAGTGGGACGTCCTGACAGTACCGCATGAATGCGGTCTATAAATGAACCGCATATGGGTCGACCCCCACACTCCTAGCCGCATGATGGTAGCAGCCGTATAAGAGTGGCGGCCGTATGAGGGAGATAACCGCATGAGGATGGCAGCCTCGTGAAGGAGGCAGCCACATGAAGGGGCAACCGCATGAAGGAGGCAGCCGCATGAAGGAGGCAGCCGCATGAAGGAGACAGCCGTATGAAGAGGGCAACCGCATGAAGGAGGCAGCCGCATGAAGGAGGAAGCCACTTGAAGGAGGTGGTCGTATGAAAAGGGCAACCACATGAAGAGAGCAACCGTATGAAGAGAGCAACCGCATGAAGAGAGCAACCGTATAGGGGTGACAGCCGTATAGGAGTGACAGCCGCATAGGCATGACAGCCGCATAGGGAGCTTTGGACTTGGCGGATCATGCCAGCTATAAAAGATTTTCTTCTTTTTCCAAGGAGCACGCCATCATGTCAGGGTCATCATTGTAAGCTTTATGTCAGAGTTGTTTTGGTGGCCCATGCAGGTCAGATCATATCGTATCGGTTACGTAACTGTACTGATACGAGCCTGCGCAACTGACTAAACCCTTAGAAATCTCAATCCACTCTGCCTTGAAATTTTTTTAGAAATTTCACTACGTCTTTGAAACTCCATATTTGTTCTCGATTTTACTTTCTTGCTTTTTGTACCATTGATTCTCGTCCCTTCCTATTCCGAGGTGACGAATGATCGTGCTGTCTAGAATTCGTCATCGATTCTTTAGTTATAGTATAATATTGCTTGATTTTTGAGTATTAGTTATTTGATAGATATGTGGGGATTATGGTTGCCATGTGCCTAGATATCTGTCGGTAGAATTGTTAGCAACTAGTTAGAAGATTACAAGATTTTAGTGACCGTGTTTTGAGGAGTAGTGTGACCAAAGGTGGTAGAAGTCCTCGAAGTTTCGTAGTTACGGAATGACTAGAGAAAGTTATAAAATGCTTTTGAGGAATTAAATTGAAAAAATTAAGGTAATAGTGGACTTTTAAATTTTAAGAAATAGTTATGAATTAGAATTTCGAGGGCGAAATTATTTTTAAGGTGGGTATGCTGTGAGCCCTGACCCAAAATCCCCATATTTTTATTATTACTATTTTGCTGAATTATTAATTTATGCATATATGTAATTGAATAATCAAGTATATATGTAATATATACATATATTGTTACTTCCTTGTAAATAAAAGGGAAAGATAGGGGGTTTCCCAAATATCACAGATATGAGGGGCTTAACTACAAAACATCTATGTTTAAATCAAATATAAGTGGCTGTTGATAAAGCTAAACCCCAAATTCAAATCTCAAAGTCGATATTGCTTCAAATTGGATTTCGATTCTGAATCCCTGTAAAGAATTCGATCCTATCAGGAAATTCGAGTATTTAAGGGGCGAGGCAGTTGACCTTGCCATTCTCCAAAACCCTAACTCCTTCCTGCCGCAACAATATCTAAGGAGAAGCCTGAGGAATCATTCCAAGCCCGATTTTTGAAGCTTCAGGTACTCCCCTGTTCCTATATGCCATCCTTTCTATGGTAAACCATATGTTTGATTTAATGGTTAGAAGAATTTCCATAGGTTGTACTCTAAACAATTAGATATAGAAAATAGTGGATCAATTCGTAGACTTGGGGTATGGTTGTACCAAGTTTCCAGATTGGATATGGGTAATTAAGAGTATGCATAGGGGAACTTAGATAGGGGGTACCTGTACCTGGAAGTCTAGGTTTGCAACCTTGTATAAGTGGCAACCCAGGGGCAACAGGAAAGCCTGTGCTAAGAGTAGATGAGTAGAAAACTCATCTATAGATTCCCAAGGTCAGATACTATGAACCACACCCTGCCATGTCTAAATCCCATCTATGTATTGGTATGGGGACAGCACATACATCAGTGTACTGCCCAAGCAGGGCCATCTGTCAACAAGGGTAGGGACCTGTACCACAGAGGCAGGTTTAGAGATCAAAGAACAGTTAGGGGTGTTAAGTATGGGTGCTGTGTCGGACATCAGGAATACCTGGAGTCAGTATACTAGAAAAGACTTGCCCCTGTTTTGGTATCAGTAGTTGGAAGATAGACTGTCACTACCAATTTTCTAGCTTGGGAGTATTTTGGTCATTTTGGTCATTTTTGAAATTTTGTGAATTATTTGAAATTATTATTTATTATTTGGATTTATTATAATTAATATGATTTTTAGTGATTTTTAGTAGAATTGATTTTGGCCCTATAGTTGACTTTGACTAGTGTTGACTAGAAGACTAACCTAGTGACTAACCTAGGTTAAGACCACTTGGTTTGGTTAAGTAAACTTGGTTTGACCTAATTTAGTGAGGTTTAAGTCATTAGAACTTGTTTGGAGAGTTTTGGAGTTGATTAGGCTAAAATGGCTTATGACTTCATAAGTCATGACTTGTGACTTAGGCTTAATAGCCCATAGGCCCACACCATGAACCAAACCTAACCCTAATCAGCCCATGGCAGCCACTATTGATCCTTTCCCCTATTTAATCTCCTCCTAGAATTTAGGGCTAGCCTCCATTGGGATTTGTGCAAGTTTTGGAAGAGGTGAGTCTCCATCTTTCTAAAATCATAGGAAATCCATTTCAACTCTATTTTCCTTCAAATCAATTGCATTAGGACCTAATTCTTCTCTTCTTTCTATTTGTGTAAGAATATTTCAGAGAAGGATCAATTTGTGGGAGTTTTTGAGGCTTGGAGAACCATTCCATTTGGGGCTTTTGTGAGCTTTGCACATCAATAGGTATAATCTATTCTAACCCATGAAATTCCTGTTTAATTGCATTTCTAGGATGCCCTAGCCCTAACCTAATAGTAGGATAGGCTAACCCTAGATTTTGAGCCCATTTCGTGTCCTAACTGGACACGTATCAGTGTCATGTTTGATGTGTTTGTTGAAATGCCTCAATGGGCATTTCATGTGAATTTTTGGATTGTGTTTGAATAAGAATTTAGGGATTGATGTTGCTTACACGATTCTGTAGTTTTTGTGTCATCCTAGTGTCGTGTCGGGTCCACACGGACATGCGAATACGTGGCCGCACGCGCGCGTGCACAGGCACTGTGCGTGTCCTGCTGCTCGGGCGCGATTGTGACACGGACACGCCTCCTCGACACACCAAATTTGACGTGTAGCTAGGTGCTGACACTGACACAGGGCTCTCCAATTTTTAGAGCCCCATGTGTCGTGTCGGACATGCACGAACGCGTGCACCGATCTGTGCACTGCATAGTCGGCTGTCAATTTGGGCACTGACACGCGTGTCTTGTGTCGCGTATACGCGACGTGGACACGTGGCAGGGTTCCCTAGCCCTAGCCCTAGCCCTAGTCTTGGTCGACACGTGGACACAACCACGTGGGTTGTGTCGTGTCGTGTCGTGCACACGAACGACGTGAACACGTGCACGAGGAACAGTCTTCTGTGCACTGTTTTGTGATTTGTTTTCAATTGGACACGTTTGTGTCCACTTTGATGGACACAAACCACTTGTGTGACACGTACACATTGTGTATTGATATTACCAACCTTTAGTTCATTATTTTAAATTGATTTTGATTGTTAAATCTCGTTTTCCCCTATTTACCTGAACTGTGAAACAGTTCTATTGCATCCTGTTTTCCCAGATTTTCAAAAATGAGATTTATCATCAATTTTACCTATTAAACACTGTTAATTACTTGTAATTAAGGCTCATATATGTGCACCAATGTGTTCCTATGTGTGTGTCGAGATTGGATTGATTTAGGACTGAATTATGGGGTTAAATCTGTGATTCCAGTGAGGACTGATATCTGAGAACTTTAAACTGAATTTTGGGAATGTTTGAACTAAAATATATGAATCCAATGTTGCATAAACCTGGGGATGTCTTGAATAGACTGTTTAAACTGTTTTTGGTTTCTAAATGAGCTGGATTACTTGGTCTTTCAATGTGTGGACTGAAACTGAAAACTGGGTTATTGGACTCTTTAAACTGATATTTGTTAACTCTTTGTGAACTGTTAAATGTGTTCCTTTAATGTATTTCAACCTGGGCATTATGGGGACTGTTCTGAACTGAGTTGGGTTTTAATCTGAGAATGGTTTGTGTCAACATGAGTTCACTCACTGTTTGCACACTATTGTCACTCACATTCCCATGATACACTCACTACACACACCCTCTACACACTTATGTAAATTGCTCACTGTTTTCCCTACCATAGACACACACATGCCTCACTAGTTCACACACTTGTATTCATGTGTATCACTAACACTCACACACCCACACACTTGAGTATCATGTATCCCTCTCTCTCCTTTCCTATGTATATGTATATATATATGATTTGAGATACATATATATATATAGGTTCCTATATATATGAATGTGTGTTAACGTAAATATATAATTTAGTGCATGGTTGATATTGTATAATAGTAATAGGTATGTATGCTTAGATGTACTTCTATTTTAGATGGTATAGATATATGTATATATGTATCCTATATAGATGTGGGATATATCATAGATAGCCTATATGTGTATTCCTATATGAGATTGCATGATATACTAATATGTGTAATATAGGTTAGATATATATGACATGTAGATGAGTTATGGGTTGGCTATGGCATGGTATGCCTAGTATGGAGTCTAGAATAGACTGTTTAGCCTTGTTAGGACCTAGAATGGCTTGTTAGACCTAGAATAGACTAGTTTGACTTAGGTTTGACTTGGTTGACCTAGTTTGACTTCTAGGGTTGACCAGAGTTGACCAAGAGTTGACTTTGGTCTAGATTGACCTAGATTCATGTAGAATGCATTGATTTGCATCTTATTATCAATGTAGACTCATAGTGACTTGTACTGTTCTATAGGAGACAGACACCACTCCTCGGACAGTATATATTCTCTAGATTCACCGGATAGAGGCGAGTACATTCTCTGATCATTTCATATCCTGTATTAGGAGTATATTTTCTGCTTTAGATTACTTTATATGATACTGACACGTTGGAAACACGGATTAGTACTATATGGATCTTGTTGGGCGATGTTATCCCCTTAGCGGATACATCGGGTATTTCGTGTTCGTGTACTTTATCATGAACATCGTGTACTCCTTGTATTTGTGACATTCGTGTACGAAACGTATGAAATTGTGTATAATCATGTATTCACATGACCTTCGTGTACAATAACATAACTTAGCCAAATCCTTGTGTATTGATTGGGGCAGGGGAGTAGAAGTGGTTATGTATCCAATCTAGTAGATTACTAGTGTACAACCTCTGTAGATTACTCGTGTATAACATCGTGCCGTTTACATAACCATCTTGTGCTCTGAATCACTAGACACTGTTAGTTCTCTATATACTGTAGCTATTTATTTACAGTCTTTTCTGTTTATCATATTATTCTTCAGTTTCTTGTATCTTACTCTCTAGCATGATTATATATCCTGACCTGCTATGATTTATTGAGATGTACTGTGCTCGCTCCTGTACTGACTGGACCTGTTGAAAAATTACAGAGGACGAGGCTGAGGCGTTCTGCCCTACCTACTACGGTGCTACACTAGACGAGTGCCTGGACTTGGACCAACAGCAGGATCCACTAGCAGTAGATGACACTCCCTTAGATTAGGATTGTCTTTACTTTACTTGGATTACTGTATTTGGATTTCAGAGATTTGGGATATGTACTTATTTTAGACACTTAGAATTCTGGATTTATATCTCTATGATATTTCTTTCCTAGATATTATCATCTATTATCATTCTATCATATTCCTGTTCTACCTTAGCTGTGATTGAGTTATATTCTGTTATGTCACCCCCATTCGGGGAGTATAACTGTTTTTACCTCCAACTGTTAGATGTTGTGTCCTAGGACAGCGTTCTACCGCCGATACTGCGGCGTAGGCTGGACGTACCCACGTCTCGTGCCCCTACTCTAGGGTGCGGGTCGTGACACGTTTTTAGTGGTGGCCCATACAGGTCTAGGTTGGAAATGTAGTGGTATTCGAAATAGAATATCACTGCAGCCTGCAGCAGGAATTAGTATATTTTTGAAGGTACTCAATCACACTAGAAAAATTCCTTATCAGATTTCGTATATCTATTTTGCTGCTTATTGTCTTCTTTAGAATTTTTAACTGTCCACCTTTGATTTTTGACTCATTCTCAGTAATTGTTTCTTGTTTGATCTGTGTCTCCAGGATAGTTGAGACGCGATCGTATCGCCCCGTGACGGAAGAGGCTGGAGAGGGGTCTGCCACCTCTCGTGTCCAGCAGCCAGCTTCCAGTGCCACAGGGCCAGTGCAGCCCTCAGGAGTCGGTATCTCTGTGACTTTTGGAGGAGCACCTCCAGCAGCCAGGAGGCAGAGCCCAGTGATTCCTGAGATCCTTCCACTGCAGCAGCCTCCGCCTGCAGGGATGGTAGATGCTGCACATCTCTTCTCCTTCGTGGAGAGGATTCTTGAGTCCCACCAGCAGCAGCAGACGAGGCAGACTGCAGATTTCAGGCAGGGGATCGATGAGGCACACCAGCTGGTTCGTACTACAGTCGAGATGATTACTGCTCAGGAGGCCCAACAGCAGCCCCGTCAGAGGGAGAAGGACATTCAGGACTTTCAGAAGATGCATCCTCGAGAGTTCTTCGACACAGAGGGCATTCATATCGCAGACGACTGGATAGAGCATATTGAGGAGATCTTCCGACTGGCAGAGATACCAGATCGACTCCAGATCGAGGCGGCGGGCAGCCAGATGCAGGACTTAGCCCGTGCGTGGTACCAGACAGATCCCAGGATGGGAGTTGAGGGCCAGACTTGGGCCCAGTTCAAGGAGCTGTTCAAGGAGCAGTTCTTTCCTGATGTTGCCTTGGGAGGTATCGAGGCACAGTTCGAGGGTCTGGTTCAGGGGAACCAGACGGTAGCTGAGTATGCCGGAGAGTTCTGCAGATTGGCCCAGTTTATAGATGACTTGACAAAGAAGACGAAGGCGAGGAAGTTTTGCCGAGGTCTGATTAGAGAGATTCGGTCGCTGACTAAGAGCGACCGGGACGCCACATTTGCTGAGATATTTTCTGGGGCCATGGCGGCGAAAGACGACCTAGGGCTGAAGCAGAAGAGGGGTCGCGACTTCCAGAGTGGCAGTAGCAGTCAGGGGCAGGCCAAGAGGCCTCACTTCCAGTAGCACTTTCAGCAGCAGAGGCCAGTTCAACAGCACCAGCATCAGGGCCGTGCACCTTTTCAGCAGGTGCAGCACCAGCAGCAGAGAGGACAGCAGGCACCCAGGCAGCAGGCTGTTAGTTGTACTTTCTGCAAGAAGCCTGGGCACAAGTGGGATGAGTGCAGGAAGAGACTCGGTAGATGCTTGATGTGTGGATCAGCAGACCACCAGATACGAGAGTGTCCAGTTACATCGATGCGTCCGATACCAGGAGGAGCTGGGGCAGCCAATGCTCCACCAGGCCAGCAGAGGGAACCAGCCCTGCAGATCCAGCAGTTCCAGCAGCAGAGGTTCCAGGCACGAGGTGGACAGCAGGGGCGAGCTTTCGCCATGGCAGCTGAGGATGCCAAAGCCATCGGAGAACTGATAGCAGGTTCGGTTCTACTCGACTCCCTTCCAGTATTTGCACTCCTTGATTCCGGGGCTTCCCACAGCTTTGTGTCAGTATCATATGCTATTAGACACATTTTGGTTTCTGAACCATTGCCTAGGACCTGCAAGATCACGACCGGGGGTGGGGTCATCCTCGTGAGTGACGTTTGCAGAGGGCAGAGCGTCTTATTGGGAGTCCGAGAGTTGGGAGTGAGTTTACTCGTCATGCCATTACCGAACTACGATATAGTATTAGGTATGTACTTGCTGAGTAGACACCACGCCCGTATTAATTGCCGTGGGGGTAGAGTTTTGTTCGGGGTACCAGGAGAGCCAGAGTTTGAGTACACCCAGTGGCAGGCAGAGCAGGACGACGGAGTCTTCGGTGGAGCTTCAGTTGAGGAGCATGTGGCTCTGCATCCCTTGATCGTGAAGTTTATGGACGTATTTCCAGAGGAGTTGCCAGGGCTTCCATCGGACAGAGATGTAGAGTTCTCGATAGACTTGGTTTCCGGTGCGGAACCGATCTTCCAGCATGTCTATCGAGTGAACAACAGCGAGTTAGTGGAGCAGAAGAAGCAGGTGGATGAGCTGCAGGACAAGGGCTTCATCCGATCTAGTTCTTCACCTTGGGGTGCACCGGTACTCTTCGTACCCAAGAAGGATGGGTCGGTACGGATGTGTATCGACTACAGGGCACTTAACAACCTGACAATCAAGAACAGATACCCACTGCCGCGGATCGATGATCTCTTTGATCAGTTGAGCGGAGCTCGGGTGTTCTCCAAGATTGATTTGAGGTCAGGTTATCACCAGGTGAAGGTGAAGAGGGAGGATATTCCCAAGACCGCTTTTAGGACGCGGTACGGGCAGTTTGAGTTTTTGGTTATACCGTTTGGGCTATCCAATGCACCAGCAGTGTTTATGAATCTAATGAACAAGGTGTTCCACCATTACTTGGACAAGTTCGTGGTGGAGTTCATTGATGATATCTTGGTATATTCCAAGACTGAGGAGGAGCACGAGAAGCATCTGCGGATAGTGCTAGAGACTCTCAGGAGGGAGCAGCTTTATGGAAACCTCTCCAAGTGTGAGTTTTTCTTGGACCGGGTGGACTTCTTGGGACATGTAGTGACTGGAGATGGTATCTCAGTTGACCCCAAGAAGATTGTAGCTGTTGAGGCTTGGACAGTGCCGACTTCAGTAGCAGAGATCAGGAGTTTCCTGGGGCTGGCAGGATACTATAGGAGATTTGTGCAGGATTTCTTCCGGGTTGCAGAGCCGTTGACACGGTTGACCAGGAAGGATGCTGAGTATGTTTGGTCAGAGGAGTGTCAGGCAGCTTTTGATGAGTTGAAGAAGCGGCTTACGACAGCTCCGATTCTGACATTGCCTTCAGGATCAGGTGGATTCACTATTTATAGTGATGCTTCAGGGAAGGGGCTGGGTTGTGTCTTGCAGTAGCATGGAAGGGTGATTGTCTATGCTTCCAGGCAATTGCGTCCCCATGAGGAGAACTACCCTACCCATGACCTGGAGCTGGCGGCGATGATTTTTGCTTTGAAGTTGTGGAAGCACTATCTGTATGGCAAGAGGGTGGAGATTTTCACAGATCACAAGAGCTTGAAGTATGTGTTTACATAGAAAGAGCTCAACATGAGGCAGTGCAGATGGCAAGATTTGATGAAGGACTTTGACATCTCACTTTAGTATCACCCCGGGAAGGCCAACGTGGTTGCCGATGCCTTGAGTAGGTATCCGACAGCCATGTGTTTGACAATGGATCGATACTTACTTGCAGACTTGGAGAGCCTTGGGATTGAGGTTATCGTACCGAGAGTGCAGATGCAGTTATGGGGCCTTCAGATACAGTCGGACTTGATGGACAGGATCAAGGCGACACAGTTCGAGGATGTGGCTCTACGGTGTATCCGAGAGCAGATCAGTACATGATTGGAGGATGTTGAGTTCTCACATGCAGAGGATGGTGCCCTGAGGTACGGTTCCCGGTTATGTGTGCCCAGCGGAGAGCTCACAGAGCAGATTATGCAGAAGGCTCACAGATCACAGTACTCTATACATCCTGGTGCCAACAAGATATACAGGGATCTGTAAGAGCATGTCTGGTGGTACGGGATGAAGAGGGAGGTGTCCCACTTCGTAGCTAGATGCTTGGTCTGTCAGCAGGTCAAGGCAGAGAGGCAGAGGCTCGGAGGATTGTTGCAGCCGTTGCCTATTCCAGAGTGGAAGTGGGAACATATCACTATAGATTTTGTATCCGGGTCGTCGCGTACACCAGGAGGGAAAGACGCGATTTGGGTCATCGTTGACAGGTTGACCAAATCAGCCCACTTCTTGCCATTCAAGGTGGGTACGTCTACAGAGAGGCTCGCGGAGTTGTATATAAGACAGATAGTTAGGATTCACGGAGTTCCCGTCAGCATAGTCTTAGATCGGGATAGTCGCTTTACTTTCCATTTCTGGAGGAGTCTGCAGACTAGTTTGGGCACTCAGCTCAAGTTTAGCACTGCATACCACCCCCAGACGGACGGACAGTCAGAGAGGACTATTCAGACACTTGAGGATATGCTACGGACGTGCGTCCTGGATTTTGGAGGTTCCTGGGAAGATTACCTATATTTGGTGGAGTTTGCTTACAACAACAGTTTTCAGGCCAGCATTGAGATGTCACCGTTTGAGGCTCTGTACGGGCGTAGGTGTCGTACACCCTTGTCTTGGGATGATGTTGGAGGGCGAGCTTTATTGGGACCAGAGATGGATATTGATGCAGCCGAGAAGGTGAAGCTCATCAGGGACAGACTTCGCGTGGCGCAGGACAGACATCGGTACTGGGCCGATAGCCACCGGAGGCCGTTGGAGTTTGAGGTACAATTTTAGAGATAGGATTAGAATTAGGTTGTATTATGTTTTGTTTTGTTTGATTGATCATGTTTTATTTTTAGTAACTTGAGACCTTGCTTGTGATTAGGTTGGGGACATGGTTTTTCTGCGGATATCTCTGACTCGTGGTACGATACGTTTTGGTAGAGGTGGAAAGCTTAGCCCGCGCTTCATCGGCCCTTTCGTTATCAGCGGGAGAGAGTCGGTGATGTGGCATACAGGCTAGACTTGCCACCTGCACTAGTGGAAGTTCATAACGTATTCCACGTGTCACAGTTGAGACGGTACGTGGCTGACCCTAGCCATGTGCTCGATCATTCGAAAATTGAGGTTGGGCCTACTCTCAGTTATCCAGAGCAGCCTGTGGAGATTCTGGATCGCCGAGAGAAGGTATTGTGGAACCAGGTGATACCCTTGGTACACGTCGCATGGAGACATCATTCTCCAAGAGAGTCGACCTGGGAGCGGGAGGATGAGATGCGCGAGCGGTACCCCTATCTTTTTGGACCTTGAGGTATACTTTTCTATCCTGCTCAGCAGTTTAGTTTCTCCTTTAATTTCGAGGACGAAATTATTTTAAGGAGGGTAGATTTGTCACTACCACTTTTCTAGCTTGGGAGTATTTTGGTCATTTTGGTCATTTTTGAAATTTTGTGAATTATTTGGAATTATTATTTATTATTTGGATTTATTATAATTAATATGATTTTTAGTGATTTTTAGTAATTTTTAGTAGAATTGATTTTGGCCCTATAGTTGACTTTGACTAGTGTTTACTAGAAGACTAATCTAGTGACTAACCTAGGTTAAGACCACTTGGTTAGGTTAAGTAAACTTGGTTTGACCTAATTTAGTGAGGTTTAAGTCATTAGAACTTGTTTGGAGAGTTTTGGAGTTGATTAGGCTAAAATGGCTTATGACTTCATAAGTCATGACTTGTGACTTAGGCTTAATAGCCCATAGGCCCACACCATGAACGAAACCTAACCCTAATCAGCCCATGGCAGCCAGTATTGTTCCTTTCCCCTATTTAATCCCCTCCTAGAATTTAGGGCTAGCCTCCATTGGGATTTGTGCAAGTTTTGGAAGAGGTGAGTCTCCATCTTTCTAAAATCATAGAAAATCCATTTCAACTCCATTTTCCTTCAAATCAATTGCATTAGGACCTAATTCTTCTGTTCTTTCTGTTTGTGTAAGAATATTTCAGAGAAGGATCAATTTGTGGGAGTTTTTGAGGCTTTGAGAACCATTCTATTTGGGGCTTTTGTGAGCTTTGCACATCAATAGGTATAATCTATTCTAACCCATGAAATTCCTGTTTAATTGCATTTCTAGGATGCCCTATCCCTAACCTAACAGTAGGATAGGCTAATCCTAGATTTTGAACCTATTTCGTGTCCTAACTGGACACGTATCAGTGTTATGTTTGATGTGTTTGTTGAAAAGCCTCAATGGGCATTTCGTGTTAATTTTTGGATTGTGTTTGAATAGGAATTTAGGGATTGATGTCGCTTACACGATTCTGTAGTTTTTGTGTCGTCCTAATGTCATGTCGGGTCCACACGGATACGTGAACACGTGGCCGCGCGCGCGCATGCACAGGCACTGTACGTGCCCTGCTGCTCGGGCGCGATTGCGACACGGACACGCCTCCTCGACATACCAAATTTGACGTGTAGCTAGGGGCTAATACTGACACGGGGCTCCCCAATTTTTAGAGCCCCACGTGTCTTGTCGGACACGCACGAACGCGTGCATCGATCTGTGCACTGCACAGTCGGCTGTCAATTTGGGCACTGACACGCGTGTCTTGTGTCACGTACACGCGATGTGGACACGTGGCAGGGTTCCCTAGCCCTAGCCCTAGTCTAGGTCGACACGTGGACACAACCATGTGGGTTGTGTCGTGTCGTGTCGTGTACACGAACGACGTGAACACGTGCACGAGGAACAGTCTTCTGTGCATTGTTTTGTGATTTGTTTTCAATTGGACACGTTTGTGTCCACTTTGATGGACACAAACCACTTGTGTGACATGTACACATTGTGTATTGATATTACCAACCTTTAGTTCATTATTTTAAATTGATTTTGATTGTTAAATCTCATTTTCTCCTATTTACCTGAACTGTGAAACAGTTCTATTGCATACTGTTTTCCCAGATTTTTGAAAATGAGATTTGTCATCAATTTTACCTATTAAACACTGTTAATTACTTGTAATTAAGGCTCATATATGTGCACCAATGTGTTTCTATGTGTGTGTCGAGATTGGATTGATTTAGGACTGAATTATGGGGTTAAATCTGTGATTCCAGTGAGGACTGATATCTGAGAACTTTAAACTGAATTTTGGGAATGTTTGAACTAAAATATATGAATCCAATGTTGCATAAACCTGGGGATGTTTTGAATAGACTGTTTAAACTGTTTTTGGTTTCTAAATGAGCTGGATTACTTGGTCTTTCAATGTGTGGACTGAAACTGAAAACTGGGTTATTGGACTCTTTAAACTGATATTTGTTAACTCTTTGTGAATTGTTAAATGTGTTCCTTTAATGTATTTCAACCTGGGCATTATGGGGACTGTTCTGAACTGAGTTGGGTTTTAATCTGAGAATGGTTTGTGTCAACATGAGTTCACTCACTGTTTGCACACTATTGTCACTCACATTCCCATGATACACTCACTACACACACCCTCTACACACTTATGTAAATTGCTCACTGTTTTCCCTACCATAGATACACACATGCCTCACTAGTTCACACACTTGTATTCATGTGTATCACTAACACTCACACACCCATACACTTGAGTATCATGTATCCCTCTTTCTCCTTTCCTATGTAAATGTATATATATATGATTTGAGATACATATATATATAGGTTCCAATATATATAAATGTGTGTTAACGTAAATATATGATTTAGTGCATGGTTGATATTGTATAATGGTAATAGGTATGTATGCTTAGGTGTACTTCTATTTTAGATGGTATAGATATATATATATATATATATATGTATCTTATAAAGATGTGGGATATATCATAGATAGCCTATATGTGTATTCCTATATGAGATTGCATGATATACTAATGTGTGTAATATAGGTTAGATATATATGACATGTAGATGAGTTATGGGTTGGCTATGGCATGGTATGCCTAGTATGGAGTCTAGAATAGACTGTTTAGCCTTGTTAGAACCTAGAATGGCTTGTTAGACCTAGAATAGACTAGTTTGACTAGTTTGACTTAGGTTTGACTTGGTTGACCTAGTTTGACTTCTAGGGTTGACCAGAGTTGACCAAGAGTTGACTTTGGTCTAGATTGACCTAGATTCATGTAGAATGCATTGATTTGCATCTTATTTTCATTGTAGACTCATAGTGACTTGTACTGTTCTATAGGAGACAGATACTACTCTTCGGACAGTATATATTCTCCAGATTCACCGGATACAGGCGAGTACATTCTCTGATCATTTCATATCCTACATTAGGAGTATATTTCCTGCTTTAGATTACTTTACATGATGCTGACACGTTGGAAACACGGATTAGTACTATATGGATCTTGTTGGGCGATGTTATCTCCTTAGCGGATACATCGAGTATTTCGTGTTCGTGTACTTTATCGTGAACATTGTGTACTCCTTGTATTTGTTACATTCGTGTACGAAACGTGTGAAATCGTGTATAATCATGTATTCACATGACCTTCGTGTACAATAACATAACTTAGCCAGATCCTTGTGTATTGATTGGGGCGGGGGAGTAGAAGTGGTTATGTATCCAATCCAGTAGATTACTCGTGTACAACCTCTGTAGATTACTCGTGTATAACATCGTACCGTTTACATAACCATCTTGTGCTCTGAATCACTAGACACTGTTAGTTCTCTATATACTGTAGCTATTTATTTACAGTCTTTCCTGTTTATCATATTATTCTTCAGTTTCTTGTATCTTACTCTCTAACATGATTATATATCCTGACCTGCTATGATTTGTTGAGATGTACTGTGCTCGCTCGTGTCCTGAATGGACCTGTTGAAATATTATAAAGGACGAGGCTGAGGCGTTCTGCCCTACCTACTGCGGTGCTACACTAGACGAGTGCCTGGAGTTGGACCAGCAGCAGGATCCACTAGCAGTAGATGACACTCCCTTAGACTAGGATTGTCTTTACTTTACTTGGATTATTGTATTTGGATTTCAGAGATTTGGGATATGTACTTATTTTAGACACTTAGAATTCTGGATTTGTATCTCTGTGATGTTTCTTTCCTGGATATTATCATCTATTATCATTCTATCTTATTCATGTTCTACCTTAGTTGTGATTGAGTTATATTCTATTATGTCACTTCCATTCGGGGAGTATAACTGTTTTTACCTTCAACTGTTAGATGTTGTGTCCTAGGACAGCGTTCTACCGTCGATACTGCGACGTAGGCTGGACATACCCATGTCTCGTGCCCCTACTCTAGGGTGCGGGTCGTGACATAGACTGTAATAGTCGACTGATACCAGAGGTATCACATAGTAGTAGACACCCAATAAAGAGTAGCACAGTTGAAGGGTAGTAGAGTTAGGTTGTACCTCATATAGGTGAATAGGTCTTTGGAGGTATAAGCAACAGTCCAATATCATATAGAGAGTTTTGGTTCAGTCAAATATAGGAGGTTCCTTCCTAATATTATGGACAAGCAACCCATGCCTTACACAAAAACCACTCTGTGCTCTTCTTATCTAGCACATAAGGATAGGTATATACTTTACTACTCAATTGGTACTGACACACGAGGTTTCTCCTTAATAACCATCAGATACCCCTATATGAGTTTACATCTGTACCCACTAGACACTAACATAGTAGTTTTCTTTGTATCCCTTGGATACCGACAGATGAATCTCAGTATAATACATTGACTCGCTGTAAACAAATTAATGAAGAACTAGTCCAGGACAGAGTATGAGGCTGTACCTATAAATCTATAGTTGGTACCCCTGCTGCCTACTCGTATCCCAAATACCATATCATTAAGGAATGACACTCGAGCAAAACTGGAGAATGAAATATCAAGCCTTGGTTAGCCTCGATGTTTAGCATTATTGTTTCAGCCTTTCCCCAATTCTCGTTGACAGTTCTTTTTCACCTCATCAACTTTGCAACAATCAATCCATTCAGGCCCCAGGATATCCGTGGGATTCTAAGTTGGGAGCTATTTGTTAACATGAGGGATGGAGTAACTCACAGTGCCCATGGCCGGTTTTATGACTTCTTATGGCTTACATTCTTATTGGTGATATTTTGAACAACAATATCTTGGTGGAAAAGGAATTAAGAATACAACAGTAGAGGGGTCTCATGCCTATTGTCATCCTCTTCCACATCCAATAGCTAACAGTGATAAGTGACTATCCCTTGTTACGTATAGTCTTTGTACCATCTAAAACATGACAGGTTAAGCATAAAGGATTAATGAAGCTTACAGTTGTATGCCCAGCTCATTCAAAAAGACTTGCATGAGGTACCCAAGACCATTGGCACAGATTTGACATCTGACCCAATAGATAAATTGAATATTAGAGTATCCATGTACCTTTTTTGTGATACCTCACCTCTCGAACATTGTCCTGTTTTGTGGAATGCCACATCTATATTCTAATTCTTCTTCCCTTCCCATTAGTTACATCCACTGTCTTGAATGGAAATGGTTGTATCTATTAATGACTTCAAATTGCAGCTGTGGAGTTGTGCCATTAGAAAATAGTGGAAGTATGGAACTAGCATAATTGTACTGGCTTGCAAGGGGTGTGATAAACCTTTCCCAAAAGTCTGCGGTAGGGAGCATGCTACTAACATATAGGAAAGACTGAAATCATCATCCCCTCTTAAAGTACCTGTGGGTTAGATCATACCTGAGAATTTCAGTACCTAGGAAGCATCATCCCCTCTTAAGGTAGCAGACAGCAGGCTCAGGGTATCAAGGTGGATATCTATGTATATATAAACAAGGCTTAAGAGAGGGTAGTAAGTAATATAGGTATCACCTTTAAGTAATAGCTCTTGCAGCTGCTATAAGCAGTTAAGCTATTATGTATATATAAATAAGAGTAAATCCTCGAGTAACGAGTATCAATAACAAACTAAAACAACCATCAAGTCCTATTGTGGGTTGCAAAAACAATTCCTTATAGGCCAGTTCTAGATATACATGAGGGGGCATACATATATATATATATATATATATATATATATATAGAGAGAGAGAGAGAGAAGAGCAGTATAGCCTATATAAGGAAGGAAAATGTAGAGCAACATAGCAGGAGATGCCTGGGAACATGGGATGTGAATAACGGTAGATAAGTCCAAGTGAGGGAGAAATTGGTTCAATAGATAAATTTTGGCTAACCCATAGAAGTCGAATCTAGAGACTAGGATGTAGATAAGACTATTTTATCTTGATTCATGTATTGACATCATAAAACATTATCAAACAGGTTACTCGGATTTTGATACGGATTCTTGACCCGTATCCGCAGCTCAGGACCACAGGCAAGTATACCTTGCCTCCCTCTACAGTTTTATTTACATGCATTTTATTTCAGTTTTTAGTCTTTGATTGTTTATGGACATGTGCTTTTCGTATTGTGTTCTTTTGAGTTGTTTTTATTGTATATAGCCGTGTTCATGTTTGGTCTTGTGGTTCACACTTGGAGTTTCTTGTCAGTAGCGTTCTTGAGTCGTGTCATAGAACGAGTACGTGTAATTGAACTGCTAAATCCTTGATATTGTTTCCTTGGCACCAGAGAGTCTACACTCGGGGCGAGGGTGTTTTCCTTGATCTGTTTACATCCGTGAGTCCACACTCGGGATGAGGATGTCGATTATTTGCACCAGAGAGTCCACACTCGGGACGAGGGTGTTGACTTGATTTGACTTGACTTGCACCAGAGAGTCTACACTCGGGACGAGGGTATTTACATCAGAGAGTCCACACTCGGGACGAGGATGTAGTACTTGCACCAGAGAGTCCACACTCGGGACGAGGGTGCCTTGCCGTGAACTAACCAGAGAGTCCACACTCGGGACGAGGGTTTGGTTTCTTCCATTGATCTCGTGTATTCGTTCATCCGGCAGTTTATTTAAGCGTAGTTGTTCTAGTGTTCGTGTTTGTGTTTGTGTTCGTATTCGTGTTCTTGTTCGTGGTCATTTATTGTGTTCCTATTTTTAGGTTTATCCTCTTGCGCATGATAAAACTGTTAGATAGGCGTGTATATTATGTATCTTGCTATGTCCTCTGAGGACTTGATGATCTCCTCAGGTTTAGCGATTGCATGGAGTTAGCTAGTATTTCTGGATGGCGGAGGATTTACGGTTCTTGTAAGATTCAGGTATCATGATTACGTTTGTTATCCTTTCGTGCTCTACATTTCTTATCATGAGTTATCCTGTATATTGATTCAGTTTAGAGACTCTTGTTATTTTCCTTGGAGTCTCATCGAACATATATGCTAGTGGGCTGCAGACCATGACCCATAGTGTTCATTCATGTTTTATTATCTTATTGTAGATTGAGATATAGATTTGTTTGCCATGATTTGGCAGTATACCATAGCCTTGACAGCGTTTACGTATTCGAGTTGGGCTGGAGTCCGTTCGATACGTAGCTGTCTTGCTCACGAGCTCGCGTCCGAAAAGCGGGTGCAGGTCGTGATAGTTGTCACTTTCCTTTTCTGTCAGAGCTGCCGTCAGGACATTTAATGAGGCAGTGCTTTATGGCCAGCTGTAGAGGCAAACTGCTTAGGGTCACGTGGCTCCTTCCTGAGCCGCATGGAGCTATCCGAGCCGCATCAGGCTTTAAAAGACTTTTGAACCGCATGAATGTCTAATAGATTCATGAGCCGCATGAGGCTCTTTCTATTTGTGCCGCATGGGC
Organism: Iris pallida; assembly: GCA_029216955.1. Lineage (NCBI taxonomy): Eukaryota > Viridiplantae > Streptophyta > Magnoliopsida > Asparagales > Iridaceae > Iris > Iris pallida. Next base: position 20,802,745 of record JANAVB010026400.1, read on the forward strand.
TTTTCTTGTTATTTTTTATGCTTCTACAAGACCCCCTTCAAAGTTTTCAATTTGTAAAATTGAAATACTTTGAATAAGAAGCATGGCTATGTAAACTCTTCTGGCCGTAGTAGAAGCATGGAAAATACTAAAGAAATTGACTCATGCGGCCAAGAAAGACCCATGCGGCTCAAAAAATGCATGCGGCTCAGGGAGTCATGCGGCATAAGGAGCTATGCGGCCGGAGGCATTCCATGCGGCTCAGAAGACATGTGGCGTGACAGTGCTCCCCTCCGATCCATGCTGCATTAATTGCTTTGACGGCTGACCCCTCTGAAAATTTGACAGACCTGACACCAAAGCAGGTAATTATGACTCTGTCATGATGATAAATATCTAGGGAAGAGAAAGAAATCTCTGACACGATCCCCCGAGAGCAACAAAATGCCACGTGGCCCTGCCACGTGGGTGTGCTTATGCGGCTCGAAGTGAAGACTTCCCATGCGGTTCAGAGTGAAGCTGTCCCATGCGGCTCGAGTAGAATCATCCCTATGCGGCTCAAGAAGATCATGCCCATGCGGCTCAAACAGACACACTATTATGCGGTTCATGCGGCTCATCATATGGTTCAGAAGTCTGAAGGAGGGGGCCACTTCCCAGACAGCCCTGCCACGTGGGTGTGCTTATGCGGCTCGAAGTGAAGACTTTCCATGCGGTTCAGAGTGAAGCTGTCCCATGCGGCTCGAGTGGAATCATCCCTATGCGGCTCAAGAAGATCATGCCCATGCGGCTCAAGCAGACACACCATTATGCGGTTCATGCGGCTCATCATATGGTTCAGAATTCTGATGGAGGGGGCCACTGCCCAGACAGCCCTGACACGTGTCCCAAGTCTTATGCGGCCCAAAATTTATGCGGCCCAAATCTCATGCGGCCCAATCTGCATGCGGTTCCAGTCTCACCATTGGCTCTTAGGACACGTGTCCTCAGCCGATCAATCTCCCAGATTTATGGCAATCCAAGATCGGGTCGAATCCCAATGATCTGGGGCACGTGGCAGGAGAATAAATTTGATTTATTCGCAGATATTAGAGAATAATTATAAGGAAGATTTATGCCAATCAGCATTAATTGCTAATGGGGATTTGGTGTAATCTACCCTTAATGGTTCTGATTCGTCACAATCAGAAACGAACGGCCTAGATTGATCAATCCCCAGGCCGCCGCCATCTCCAAGAGCTGATCATTGGCAACCCTAGTGATCACATCCCACTATTATAAATAGCAAGGTGCTATTCCCTTGTAATATATCGAAAGATATACAAAAAGAAAAAAAAAGAGAGAAAAGAATACATATACACAGAGAGACTTCCCCCATAGTCAGAGAGAAGAATATACACAGAGAGAGAGAAGCCAGGAGAGCAATCAGAGAGAGAGCAAGAAGGCATTTCTTCGTCAACGACCAAGCAGATCTTCCCCGAGTCAAGGCTGCGTACCGATCGTCCAAGAAGTAAGGCAGAGCGGCCGTCGCTTTCCCGAGCCTCTATCGTCACCCCCCAGAATCTAAAATAAACAATCGTACTTAGACTGCTGTACCTAGGTTTTCGTCCCTAGGCTTTCTTTGTACGAGCGAGTTTGTATTGTGAGTCTAAGTTCAATCCTCCGATAATTGTTCTGTACTTTTACAATCAATGGCAAACACGATGGCGACTCTGCTGGGGACTAACTTCTCCACGGCTGAGGAGTTGGTGACGCAATCGAACACAGCCAAAATTGGCTCTATACAACAGAAGATGGTCGTACGCTTCGACCAACAGGCATTCGAAGAGATGCTCTCTGAAGGTAGCACTGGCCCGGTCCAGAAACGCACCCGCACCATAAAGGATCGCAAAGAGCGGAGGCCAAAATCATTTGCTCCTCCGCAAGCCCTTGATGGGGTGCTCTCTATTGCTCAAGATGGCGAGAAAGACTCCCCTGCGGCCCCACTTCAGACCGTAGACAACTCTGCTGTCCCCAAGTCCGGCAGAAGAAAATACTATGATGCTGGACTTGCAGGGGCAAAGAGGAACTCTACGCGATCCGAGCCGCAGAAGAGTATTAGCCGCAGGGAGAAAGCCCATGCGGCTACAACCGCCGATGGCATAAAGAAAACTCATGCGGCCACATCTGTCAGCCGCATAACTTATGCGACTACAGTTGCCAACCACACGGATGAGACTCATGCAGCTATTAAAGTCAATCGCTTGCAGAAAACCCATGCGGCCACAGATGCCAACCGCATGCGGTCAGCCTGCACGGTCGTGACTCCTAGCCGCATAAAGACTCATCCTACAACAAAAGACAGTCGCATGCAGACAGCCTGTACGGTACCCAATGCTAGCCGCATAGCATCCGTCCTACGCTTCTTTCGATCAGTCTTCGACCGACTTTCATGCGGTCCTGACTCTGATCATTCTCTGGATGATAATCCAGACTCTGTAGTATTCGACTTAGACTCCTCCTATTACGCACCCACAAGTGCTAAAAGGAGGAAGTCTAGGGCAGCGCGGGCTCATCAAGTCCAGACGACTGCCCCAACCTCTTACTATCGGGGCGTCCCGCTGATTATCACGCGGGCCTCTGATGGGAAGTTATATAAAACCACTCAAGTCCAGCCCCCGGCGGCAAACAGACAAAGTGGTTCCTCTGACCTGCGTGAGGTTATCCTTCACAAATGCAAGGAAAGAGAAGGAGCTTCGGGGTGTAAAGAGCCCTCACACGGACATCAATGTACCCAGATCATCGTCAACTGCTGTTGCAGCAATACGGCGGTGACGGAAGACCGGCCATCCATCTTCCAAAGACTACATCACCCGAGCTCAGAAGACGAGGCACCTCCTATTGTCTCCTGCAAGTCCGCACAGAAAGTTCTCGCCAAGGGAAGAGGGAAGAAAACGAGCATCTCCAGCCCAAAGGTGTCAACTACTACAGCTAAGAAACCGTCGTCTAAAGGGTTATCCTCCACTGGAGTATTTCAACACACCCGTTCGAAGACGAAAACTGCTGCAGTAGGAAGTTCGTCGTCTGCAACATTGGGGGTCGTCGGAACTGGGGGTAGCACTCCTCCAAACATCCACGACAATCCGACATTCCAGGAATACGGACTGGAGGAAGCAAATCTACCGACGGGTACAACAGATACCGACGTCCCCAAGGACATCCTAGACGAAGCAAGCTCCGAAGCTGGGGGTAGTGTTCCTTCCGAGTCCGAGCCTGAAGAGAACATCCCCACATATCCTGATGATTTCTCGATGCACGGATACGACTCGGAGGGTACATCCTCTACCACTCCTTCCGTCACTCCTCATGTGAAGACGGTGTTCATGACAGACAGCAATCAAGGCGGTTCCGGAGATCGCCAGCACATCGACACTTTGGAGGCCATATTGCACGCCTTGGTCAAGTCTGTAGACGAGATCAAAGCGGCACTTCCTAATCTGCAGGGGGTGACACCTGGCCAGACAAGCACGGGTCCCGCAATCAACGTAGATTCAAATTCAGCGGCACCGAACCCGGGCAACAATCCTCCCGAGATAACGGCCCCTACCGCGACAGATGAGGCCCGAGAAGTAAGAAGAGAGGTTCAGGAGCTCCGAGCAATGTTCCATGCCCGAGAAAACTCTCAAGACCTCAGGATACGGCAACCATATCCTGCTGAATGGAGGGATGTTCCCTTTCCACCAAGATATAAGCCGTTCAATATCAACCCATATGATGGCAAGACTTCAGCAAGTCGGTACATCACTTACTTTGAGGTCACTACCGACCATCTGCCCCATGATGATGCTATCCTCACGCGGTTATTCATTGGGGCATTGGAAGGAGTCGCCTTCGATTGGTACCGCAACCTGCCGGACAATTGCATCCATTCCTTCGCTGGCTTCAAACGCCTGTTCATGGAGAGGTTCTATGAGGCAGGGCAGGACGTCACGATGTCTACCCTCATGGACGTCATTCAAGAAGAGAAAGAGCTGACGAGGAATTACATTGAGCGGTTTCGTCAAACCGCAATGAAGTTACCATCTGGCAACCCGGACTCCTCCTTGATCGAAATTTGCCAAAAGAGACTACTCCCAACAATCAGTCTCTGGATGGGTGAGAGTCAATTCAAGGACTGGAAGGCTTTTATCATTAGTGCTACAAGTGCCGAAGAACGATTAAAGAAGGCTCGCCAACTGGGATTACATATCTCAGAGGGAGAGAACAAGGGCAAGCGTCCCAGCACCACCAACGACAATGGGGGTATCCCCTCCAACAACCGGGACAACAGAGGCAAGCAGGCTATGGTGGCCGATACAGCCCAGAAGCCTGAGTCGCAACCTGCGGACAAACAATGGCCTCAAATCACTTACTCTTTTGAAGACGGTCACGTCAAGCCTATCTTGGACATGCTCATACAAGTGTAGAAGCATGGAAAATACTAGAGAAAGACCCATGCGGCTCAGAAAATGCATGCGGCTCAGGGAGTCATGCGGCATAAGGAGCTATGTGGCCGCCATACGGCTCAGAAGACATGTGGCGTGACAGTGCTCCCCTCCGATCCATGCTGCATTAATTGCTTTGACGGCTGACCCCTCTGAAAAGTTGACAGACCTGACACCAAAGTAGGTAATTATGACTCTGTCATGATGATGAATCTCTAGGGAAGAAAAAGAAATCTCTGACACGATCCCCCGAGAGCAACAAAATGCCACGTGGCCCTGCCACGTGGGTGTGCTTATGCGGCTCGAAGTGAAGACTTCCCATGCGGTTAAGAGTGAAGCTGTCCCATGCGGCTCGAGTGGAATCATCCCTATGCGGCTCAAGAAGATCATGCCCATGCGGCTCAAGCAGATACACCATTATGCGGTTCATACGGCTCATCATATGGTTCAGAAGTCTGAAGGAGGGGGCCACTGCCCAGACAGCCCTGACACGTGTCCCAAGTCTTATGCGGCCCAAAATTTATGCGCCCAAATCTCATGCGGCCCAATCTGCATGCGGTTCCAGTCTCACCATTGGCTCTCAGGATACGTGTCCTCAGCCGATCAATCTCCCAAATTTATGGCAATCCAAGATCGGGTCGAATCCCAATGATCTGGGGCACGTGGCAGGAAAATAAATTTGATTTATTCGCAGATATGAGAGAATTATTATAAGAAAGATTTATGCCAATCAGCATTAATTGCTAATGGAGATTTGGTGTAATCTATCCTTAATGGTTCTGATTCGTCACAATCAGAAACGAACAGCCTGGATTGATCAATCCCCAGGCCGCCGCCATCTCCAAGAGCTAATCATTGGCAACCCTAGCGATCACATCCTACTATTATAAATAGCAAGGTGCCATTCCCTTGTGAGATATAGAGAGATACAAAAAAAAGAATCAGAGAAGAATACGTATACACGGGGAGACTTCCCCCATAGTCAGAGAGAGAATATACACAGAGAGAGAGAAGCCCGGAGAGCAATCAGAGAGAGAGCAAGAAGGCATTTCTACGTCAACGACCAAGCAGATCTTCCCCGAGTCAAGGCTGTGTACCGATCGTCCAAGGAGTAAGGCAGAGCGGCCGTCGCTTTCCCGAGCCTCTATCGTCACCCCCCAGAATCTAAAATAAACAATCGTACTTAGACTGCTGTACCTAGGTTTTCGTCCCTAGGCTTTCTTTGTACGAGCCAGTTTGTATTGTGAGTCTAAGTTCAGTCCTCCGATAATTGTTATGTACTTTTACAATCAATGGCAAACACGATGGCGACTCTGCTGGGGACTAACTTCTCCACGGTTGAGGAGTTGGTGACGCAATCGGACGCAGCCAAACTTGGCTCTACACAACAGAAGATGGTCGTACGCTTCGACCAACAGGCGTTCGAAGAGATGCTCTCTGAAGGTAGCACTGGCCCGGTCCAGAAGCGCACCCGCGCCATAAAGGCTCGTAAAGAGTGGAGGCCAAAATCATTTGCTCCTCCGCAAGCCCTTGATGGAGTGCTCTCTATTACTCAAGATGGCGAGAAAGACTCCCCTGCGGCCCCACTTCAGACCGTAGACAACTCTGCTGTCCCCAAGTCTGGCAGAAGAAAACACTATGATGCTGGACTTGCAGGGGCAAAGAGGAACTCTACGCGATCCGAGACGCAGAAGAGTATTAACCGCAGGGAGAAAACCCATGCGGCTACAACCGCCGACCGCATAAAGAAAACTCATGCGGCCACATCTGTCTGCCGCATAACTTATGCGGCTACAGTTGCCAACCGCACGGATGAGACTCATGCGGCTATTAAAGTCAATCGCTTGCAGAAAACCCATGCGGCCACAGATGACAACCGCATACGGTCAGCCTGCACGGTCGTGACTCCTAACCGCATAAAGACTCATCCTACAACAAAAGACAGCCGCATGCAGACAGCCTGTACGGTACCCAATGCTAGCCGCATAGCATCCGTCCCACGCTTCTCTCGATTAGTCTTCGACCGGCTCTCAAGCGGTCCTGACTCTGATCATTCTCTGGATGATAATCCAGACTCTGTGGTATTCGACTTAGACTCCTCCTATTACGCACCCACAGTGCTAAAAGGAGGAAGTCTAGGGCAGCGCGGGCTCATCAAGTCCAGACGACTACCCCAACCTCTGACTATCGGGGCGTCCCGCTGATTATCATGCGGGCCTCTGATGGGAAGTTGTATAAAACCACTCAAGTCCAGCCCCCGGCGGCAAACAGACAAAGTGGTTCCTCTGACCTGCGTGAGGTTATCCTCCACAAACGCAAGGAAAGAGAAGGAGCTTCGGGGTGTAAAGAGCCCTCACACGGACATCAATGCACCCAGATCATCGTCAACTGCTATTGCAGCAACGCAGCGGTGACGGAAGACCGGCCATCCATCTTCCAAAGACTACATCACCCGAGCTCAGAAGACGAGGCACCTCCTGTTGTCTCCTGCAAGTCCGTGCAGAAAGTTCTCGCCAAGGAAAGAGGGAAGAAAACGAGCATCTCCAGCCCAAAGGTGTCAACTACTGCAGCTAAGAAACCGTCGTCTAAAGGGTTATCCTCCACTGGAGTATTTCAACACACCCGTTCGAAGACGAAAACTACTGCAGTAGGAAGTTCGTCGTCTGCAACATTGGGGGTCGTCGGAACTGGGGGAAACAAATCCTCCGTCGGAACTGGGGGAAGTACGTCGTCTGCAACATCCATGACAATCCGACATTCCAGGAATACGGACTGGAGGAAGCAAATCCTCCGACGGATACAGCAGATACCGACGTCCCCAAGGACATCCTAGACGAAGCAAGCTCCGAAGCTGGGGGTAGTGTTCCTTCCGAGTCCGAACCTGAAGAGAACATCCCCACATATCCTGATGATTTCTCGATGCACGGGTATGACTCGGTGGGTACATCCGCCACCACTCCATCCGTCACTCCTCATGTGAAGACGGTGTTCATGACAGACAGCAATCAAGGCGGTTCCGGTGATTGCCAGCGTATCGACAGTTTGGAGGATATATTGCACGTCTTGGTCAAGTCTGTAGACGAGATCAAAGCGGCGCTTCCTAATCTGCAGGGGGTGACACCTGGCCAGACAAGCACGGGTCCCGCCATCAACATAGATTCAAATTCAGCGGCACCGAACCCGGGCAACAATCCTCCCGAGATAACGGCCCCTACCGCGACAGATGAGGCCCGAGAAGTAAGAAGAGAGGTTCAGCAGCTCCGAGCAATGTTCCATGCCCGAGAAAACTCTCAAGACCTCAGGATACGGCAACCATATCCTGCTGAATGGAGGGATGTTCCCTTTCCACCAAGATATAAGCCGTTCAATATCAACCCATATGATGGCAGGACTTCAGCAAGTCGGTACATCACTTACTTTGAGATCACTACCGACCATCTGCCCCATGATGACGCTATCCTCACGCGGTTATTCATTGGGGCATTGGAAGGAGTCGCCTTCGATTGGTATCGCAACCTGCCGGACAATTGCATCTATTCCTTCGTTGGCTTCAAACGCCTGTTCTTGGAGAGGTTCTATGAGGTAGGGCAGGACATCACGATGTCTACCCTCATGGACGTCATTCAAGGAGAGAAAGAGCTGACGAGGAATTACATTGAGCGGTTTCGTCAAACCGCAATGAAGTTACCATCTGGCAACCCAAACTCCTCCTTGATCAAAATTTGCCAAAAGAGACTACTCCCAACAATCAGTCTCTGGATGGGCGAGAGTCAATTTAAGGACTGGAAGGCTTTTATCATTAGTGCTACAAGTGCCAAAGAACGATTAAAGAAGGCCCGCCAACTGGGATTACATATCTCAGAGGGAGAGAACAAGGGCAAGCGTCCCAGCACCACCAACGACAATGGGGGTAGCCCCTCCAACAACCGGGACAACAGAGGCAAGCAGGCTATGGTGGCCGATACAGCCCAGAAGCCTGAGTCGTAACCTGCGGACAAACAATGGCCTCAAATCACTTACTCTTTTGAAGACGGTCACGTCAAGCCTATCTTGGACATGCTCATACAAGAAGATAGGATTCAGCTTCCTCCACCAAGACGGGAGCCTCGGCCGGCTGATCTAGAGAACCCAAAGTTCTGCCATTACCACCGCTACGTCCACCATACTACGCACGACTGCTACCAACTGAAACGATATATCCAAAACCTCATCGATTCGAACGCTCTGGCCATCGATTTAGAGGAGGTAACCGTGGCAGCCAACATGGTGTCCGTACAATTCGGCAGCTTCCCTCCAACAGAGACCCAGGACGGGATTATACCCATCCCTCTGGCAACGATGGAGATTGCTAATCTCCCGCCTGCTCAAGCTGCTGGTCTAGTACCCCTCACCACAGCACGAGGGGAAATCATGTGGGTCCATCCGGACCTAGTCCACGAGGTAACTCAGTCCACTCCATCTTCTAAAAAGAAAAGTAGAAAAGTCAGATCCTGCCATACCACCTCAGCAGATGAAGAGGAAGTCACGGCCGTTGTTACTCGATCCGGAGCACAATCTCAACCTGTGGCTGAAAACTCGACTGATGATCATCCGCCCATTACCACGGATGCTCCGGGATCGGCACAGCCTTCGACGACCGACAAGCCTAGGCCGAAGAAGACTCGCTTCGACAAATCCCTCCGAAAGGAAACATCTCAGGGGCTGGAGAGGCCCTACAACTTCGATATCTTGGCGCAGTTGGCCAATACACCGGCCAAATTGTCCTTATATGAACTCCTGAGACTCTCGAAGGATGTCCGCACAGCCTTGAGCAATGCACTTCAAAATGTCGATGCGTACCTGGCTCAGGTCAACCTCACGGGAGAAAATTAGCCCGCAGACCTCCAAGACAGTGCCTGTATGGGAGCAATGCCCAACATCGTCTTCACTCCACAAGACATGCTCATCAAGACTAATCTACACGATCGCCCATTATACTACACAAGCTACATCGGCAATATAAAGGTGGACCGGATGCACATTGACCCTGGATCTTCCATAAGCATCATTCCAAAAGGACTACTGCATCATCTTCGCATCCCGATGCATCGCCAGACCCCTACAAACACTGCCATCAGCGAGTTCAATTCGGACAGGAGCTACCCAATCGGGAAGATCTGTCTGAAATATCAGATTGGCGATCTCCAATCAGAAGTCACTTGCTACGTCATAGATGCCGACACTTCATACAACATCCTTTTGGGGTGCCCTTGGATACACGATTACATGATCGTGCCTTCCACGCTACACCAATGCTTCAAATATGTCGACAAGCACAGCTTCGTGAGGACAGAATTTGCTGACATCTATCCCTTCAAAGGGGTCGAATCTTATTACTCGGACTCCTGCCTATACGAAAAGTCGAAGAGGCACCTTGAAGGAGGAAATAAACAAACTGATGTTGAAGCAACCACGAAATCAGAAGAACCTCTGACAATCCACCTCCAGGCTCGCAAACCAGGCAATTCTGCACCCCTTACGGCCACGCTGCGTAAGGACGCGATCAGCCTCTCGGCACAGGAAGAGCAGTTGAGAATCCGGTTGCCAAGGTTCGGCCAGGTACCGAGACCCACGACAGGGCCACTTACCATCAGATTTCCGAGAGTCGGTCAATCCCAAACAGAGAAGCTCAATCCCTCCGATAGACCTCTGACGATATGCCTGCCTAAGAAAGGTTGTCACTCCGATGCAAGGTCTGACACTTCAAGCGAACCAGCCACCCCTCGCTCCACATCAAGTGCCAGACTGGGGGTTGCTAGTCTACCGACAACCCCACGCTCTGCTCCGTCAGTTGAGCCTCTGAAGATCAAGCTGACTAGGACGCCATCTCAATCTTCATTCACACAGGAGGTAGCCGAAGAGGAATCAGAGCTAGCCAAGTATGTGGCTGCCCACACTGACGCTCCCTCTGCAGATGAGGTAATCCCTCTAGAAAAGATACCTTACTTCATCAATAAAAGGTTATCTTTGAACTACACCGAGCTCAATAAGCTATGTACAATGTATGCTATAGAACACGGTATAGGTACTCACCTACATACACAGGTAACAAATGTGTACACCGCTATCCAACTTACTCCAGTAGAAGACGCTTACCAAATAATCGAGGGAGGGGACCACCCAATCATCTTCGGCCGGACGAACAACCCGCATCCCCTCGCCATGGAAGAAGTCGACTTCGGGTCAGATGCTGGAAGACTGTCTCTGTATCTCTATAGCCCTCAATCCAAATATCTCATGCAGAAATAGGGGTATGATCTAGAGACAACGCCAGGACTGAACTCCGGCACTGGACGACGATTACCTTTGAAGATGCCAGCCCCGGCGGGCAAACCACGGAACTACTATAACAAAACCCGATGCGGTTTAGGGTATGTAACGCCTACTACGACCCCTGAAAGCTCAGATGAAGAATGCGACTGGCAGTCACATTCAACCGGATCATCGACTTCCGACTAAGATACCAGCATCGGAGATGTGTTCAGACAAGTCATGTCAGTCAACATGGTATTCACCGACGCTTACGAGGAAGACGAAGACATCCCCGAAATCCTTGAGCTAGAGCCATGGGCCCAGTAATTAGACGCACAATGGGAAAAGCGGTTCGAACTGAGAGAACCTCCTACTGAAGATGAGGTCATACAAGTGGATCTCGGCAGCGAATCTTCTCCAAAACCGATCTTTATCAGTAAAAGCCTAACTGAGGATGAACGAGAGTCGCTGTTAGAACTTGTCAGAGAATACATTGATGTGTTTGCCTGGAGCTATGAAGACATGCCGGGGTTAAATCCTGACATCGCTCTCCACAAACTCAATATACGGCCAGATGCAAAGCCAGTCAAGCAGCAACAACGACGCTTCCGCCCAGGCGTCATGGATGCGATCGAAGCCGAAGTCAACAAGCTAATAGCCAGCGGCTTCATTCGTAAAGAGCAACATCCTGATTGGGTCGCCAATAAAGTACCCATCCTCAAGAAGAATGGGAAGATTTGAATCTGCATCGACTTCCGCAACCTGAACGAGGCATGCCCCAAAGATAAATTTCTCCTTCCTATCACAGACATCATGATCGACAATACATGCGGCTTTGAACGTATGTCATTCATGGATGGATTCTCGGGTACAATCAAATCAAGATGTCTCCCGACGACGAAAAGCATACCTCATTTCGAACCCCGATTGGCACATACTGCTACATAGTCATGCCATTCGGTCTAAAGAATGCTGGCGCTATATATCAGCGAGCCATGAGTATCATTTTCAGAGAACATTTGTGCAAGACAGTGGAATGCTATGTCGACGACATCGCCGTCAAGAGTCGCCGTAAGGAAGACCATCTGCAAGACCTGAGAACGGTGTTCAACTTAATGTGAGCCCACAATCAGAAGATGAACCCTACGAAATCGTTCTTGGGCGTATCCTGCAGGAAGTTCTTGGGCTTCATCATCACTGCACGGGGTATCCATGTAGACCCCAAAAAAACGAGGGCAATCATGGAGATGGGTCCCCCAAGAAATCTCCGTAAACTTAGAGGCCTCCAAGGGAGGCTAGCTTATATCAGGAGGTTCATTTCCAACCTCTCCGGGCGATGCCGACCGTTCACCCACCTCATGAAGAAGGGAGTCTAATTCGTATGGGACGAGGAATGCCAGCGCGCTTTCGATGACATCAAAGAATATTTATCAAATCCTCCAGTCCTGGGGGCCCCGGTCCCTGGAAAACCATTCCTGCTCTATGTACGAGCAATGGAACACTCCCTCGGTGCCCTGCTGGCACAAAACAACGACGCAGGCCACGAGCAGGCCATTTACTATCTCAGTCGAATGATGGTCGGGCCCGAACACCGATACACCGCTGTGGAGAAAGAATGCCTCGCCCTGGTATTCGCCATTCAAAAGACGCGGTACTATGTCACGGGGCAAACCATACATGTGATCTCATGAATCAACCCTCTCAGGGTCCTCATGACCAAACCAGGGGCACTCAGCTCCCGCCTCGCTACATGGGCGATATTGCTGTCCCCCTATCATATGATCTTCGTCCCGCAGAAGGCTGTCAAAGGTCAAGCCCTGGCAGACTTTTTGGCGGCCCATCCAGGATCAAAATCATCCAGAATATACGAAGAAATCCCAGATAAGATCGCCGATTCAAATACAACCACCCACGATAACATATGGCGGATGTTCTTCGATGGCGCTTCAAGAACCGGACCCAAAGGAAACATCGTCGTCGGAGTCGGAGTAGTATTGGTCTCTCCTACCGGGCTAGTGATCAATCGCGCCTACTCTCTCACGGAACCCTGCTCTAACAATGTGGCCGAGTACAACACTTTGGTCATTGGCCTCCAACTCGCAAGAGAACTGGAGGTAGAATACCTTGAAGCATACGGCGATTCACAATTAATCGTCAACCAGATTCGGGGGACGTACGAAGTCCGCCATGAAGACATGATCCCCTACCACCAAATAGCGATCAACATTATCTCATCATTCGATGGATTCTTCATCGAACACGTCTCCAGACTCCAAAATATCGAAGCTGATGCCCTAGCAGGCCTGGCTGCTTCCCTAGCAGTGCCAAACCACTCTCATCATTCGGTCGATGTAATCGGCCATGAGCTGGTCTGCCCCAAGAACAACGTTCAAGCCATGGCGAGTTATTCTACTCAGATGATCGACGAAGCGCCAGACTAGAGATAACCATTCATAGACTTCGTGGTCTACGACATCCTGCCCGAGAACCCGAAGGAGGCTACTTCTATCAGACGGCGTTTTCTCAGATTCTTCTACGATACAGAGACGAAAATGCTGTATCGCTGCTCCTACGACGGATTACTACTTTGGTGCTTGTCGAACGCAGAAGCCAAAGAAGCCGTACGAGAGGCTCATGACGGTGTCTGCGGGGCCCATAAGCCTGGCCCTAAGCTGTAAGACCGCCTTCGCCGGATGGGCTACTATTGGCCCACGATGGTGGCTGATGCAATAGATTATGCCCGAAAATACAAGGCCTGCCAAGTCCATGCAGACTTCATTCACCAACCATCCGAATTTTTACATCCGACGGTGGCGTCCTGGCCATTCGAAGCATGGGGAATGGATATCATTGGTCCAATCACCCCACCTTTCTCCCGAGGACATCTTTTCATACTTGCGATCACTGATTACTTCTCAAAGTGGGCAGAGCTGTCCCACTCGCCGAAGTCAAGACTTCGAATGTAATCAGCTTTCTGAAGCACCACATCATCTACCGCTTTGGACTGCCCCGAAGGATCATCCATGATAATGGTCCGCAGTTTATAAGCCACGCATTCTACCGATTCTGCGACAAACACCGCATTCAGAATGTCGCTTCGACACTATACAACACGGCAGCAAACGGGTTAGCAGAGGCATTCAACAAAACAATCATCAAACTCCTCAAGAAATTTGTCTCCTCCAACAAACGCGACTGGAACGAGAAGCTCGACGAGTGCTTATGGGCTTATCGCACCACGGTTCGAACAGCCACCGGGAATACACCATTCTCTCTAGTGTACGGGAGTGAGGCAGTTCTCCCATTAGAGACTCAGATTCCCTCACTCCGAGTCGCCCTCACTTATCAATTGACAACGGATGATAACTACCGACGTCGACTACAAGAGTTAGAGGCCTTAGATGAAAAATGCCTCCTAGCTCAGCAAATGATCGAATTATACCAAGCACGCATCTCAGGAGCCTTCAACAAAAAGGTCAAAGTCAGAACATTCCAAGTGGGCAATCTTGTTTTGGCAGTCAGGAGGCCAATGGTCATGACTCACAAGACCACCGGCAAGTTCCAGCCAAAATGGGAAGGCCCATTTATCATCGAGGCCGTGTTCTCCAATGGTGCTTACCGCCTCGCCAAGCAGAACGGAGACTTGCTCATGTTGCCCGTCAACGGCAAGTTCCTGAAGAAATACTATGTTTAAACAACATTTTCCAGAGTTTCGAGTTATGTGCCCGCTGGTACCACTGAACTCAACCCCCTAATTTTCCAACTTATCGAGTCACGTACCCTCTTGTACCGCTGAACTCATATCCAAAATTCCTAAGTCATGTACCTGCTGGTACCTCTGAACTTATACTTTGATTCCAATATTTATGGATTGTCGAGTTATGTGCCCGCTGGTACCACTGAACTCAACCCCCCAATTTTCCAACTTATCGAGTCACGTATCCTCTTGTACCGCTGAACTCATATCCCAAATTCCCAAGTCATGTACCTGCTGGTACCTCTAAACTTACACTTTGATTCCAACATTCTTGGATTGTCGAGTTATGTGCCCATCGGTACCCCTGAACTTACATCCCGGTCACTCTTTTGAAAGAAAGTCATGTATAATCATACCGCTGAACTTTCTTCCTACAAGAGATCCTCCCTCATGATCTAATACCTGCACTCCTAGTGCACAACAAAGGTAACGGATCCACAAATTTCTAAGACGACCATGTCCTCATCACCTCTGAGTCATCCCATTTCCGCCAAAAACAAATCACCCCTACATAGAATTTCCATGTCCTCATTACCTCTGAGTTATTCTACGTACCCCGCTTCATTGAGCCCACTCCTGTCATGTCCTCATTACCTCTGAATGGGAAGGCTCCGGCGAAGAAACCTTCATACTTGCCATGTCCTCATTACCTCTGAGTAAGTATGATGATCCCCTTTCGACCTATTACCTGTACCCACAACCGGAGTACGCCAAGGGTAATGGGTCCACAAATGTCTTCTGTTGACCACAAATGTCCTCTGTTGACCACAAATGTCCTCTGTTGACCACAAATATCCTCTGTTGACCACCAATACCCTCCGTCGAGTTCGTTCCTGCCATGTACTCATTACCTCTGAGTAGGAAGACTCTACGTTCAAAAAACTTTCCTACTTACCATGTCCTCAGTACCTCTGAGTCAGTATGATTGGTTCCTTTCTTTTTAAACTTGTTGTCCGTATCCAAAACCAGGGTACGTTAGGGATAATGGGTCCACGCAAAATGTCCCAATAAGAGGATTATTACAAAGCAAAAGAGTGAAGCAAATATATATATTCCATTTATTCAGAAATCGGTTACATCCACACGATTGCAAGCAAGTCAAAAGAGTTCTTCATGAAGACAAGAAGAAAGGCGAAACAAAATAAAAGACTACAGACAAACATCCACGAGAAGCCCCTACATCCTAGTTACAGGAGCGCATGTACCATTCCCTCAACCATCTCACATATGAAGGATGCAAGTGAAGAGCATCCTCGTCCAGAATAGGAGAAACAGGGTTCCCAGCGCTGCCACCCTCAACTGTCTCGATATTTGGAGAGTTGCCGTTCCCCTCAGGCGCAGGTTCTTCTTTCTTCACTTCCTCCTTAACAGAGGAAGATCCCTGGCTGATGACAGGAGGCTGCGGCTCCTCTGACGCCGCAGTCTCAACATTCGGTGGAGATACTGCGAGAACCAAAGACAAAAAAAATGAAAACAGTCAGAAATATTCATGCGGCTCATTTTAGACAAGTCTCATGCGGCTCCGTCATGGGACGCGTATGCGGAGCATGTAGTTTGAGAAGTTCACGTCAAAGTCGTGTACATGAAGCATGCAGTGAAGCAAGCTCTGCTAGGGTTTCAAATCGACTACCTAATCCTTACCTTCGATGGCAATATGAACATCAAAACGAACGGGGGGCACGACAGTCGAGGGCGAAGCCGATTTCTTACTCCTCGCCACAGCCTTCTTTACAGCCTTAGAAGCCCTGGGTGCCATTGTTGTCTGATGATCAGAGGAAGAAAATACGACAAAAAATCTGAGTCAAGAATAGTCTAAGAGAGAAGACCGTCCAAATGCCCTTCTATTTATTGACGGAGAACTTTGGACCGACGCCTCGTACAAACGCGATCAGCTCTTCGGTTATTGAGCCAAACCAGCCATTTAAAGACTGAGCTCTTAGGATCCTGTCCCAGAAAGATCCACACGCATGGCATAATGACGTGGCAAAGAGCTTATACGGTTCAAATGACCATGTGGCTGATAGCAACTATGCGACTCAGATGGTCGGAAGGCAGAAATTTCTATGTGGCTGGGCCATCCATGCGGCTGAGACGCCCCTGCGGCAGAACTTTCCATGCGGCCAAGATATCCATGCGCGGCCAGAAGAATATCCAACCATGCTTCTTATTCAAAGTATTTCAATTTTACAAATTGAAAACTTTGAAGGGGGTCCTGTAGAAGCATGGAAAATACTAGAGAAAGACCCATACGGCTCAGAAAACGTATGTGGCTCAGGGAGTCATGCGGCATAAGGAGCTATGCGGCCGGAGGTATTCCATGCGGCTCAGAAGACATGTGGCGTGACAGTGCTCCCCTCCGATCCATGCTGCATTAATTGCTTTGTAGGCTGACCCCTCTGAAAAGTTGACAGACCTGACACCAAAGCAGGTAATTATGACTCTGTCATGATGATGAATCTCTAGGGAAGAAAAAGAAATCTCTGACACGATCCCCCGAGAGCAACAAAATGCCACGTGGCCCTGCCACGTGGGTGTGCTTATGCGGCTCAAAGTGAAGACTTCCCATGCGGTTCAGAGTGAAGCTGTCCCATGCGGCTCGAGTGGAATCATCCCTATGCGGCTCAAGAAGATTATGCCCATGCGGCTCAAGCAGACACACCATTATGCGGCTCATGCGGCTCATCATATGGTTCAGAAGTCTGAAGGAGGGGGCCACTGCCCAGACAGCCCTGACACGTGTCCCAAGTCTTATGCGGCCCAAAATTCATGCGGCCCAAATCTCATGCGGCTCAATCTGCATGCGGTTCCAGTCTCACCATTGGCTCTCAGGACACGTGTCCTCAGCCGATCAATCTCCCAGATTTATGGCAATCCAAGATCGGGTCGAATCCCAATGATCTGGGGCACATGACAGAAGAATAAATTTGATTTATTTACAGATATGAGAGAATCATTATAAGGAAGATTTATGCCAATCAGCATTAATTGCTAATGGGGATTTGGTGTAATCTACCCTTAATGGTTCTGATTCGTCATAATCAGAAACGAACGGCCTGGATTGATCAATCCCCAGGTCGCCGCCATCTCCAAGAGCTAATCATTGGCAACCCTAGCGATCACATCCCACTATTATAAATAGCAAGGTGCCATTCCCTTGTGAGATATAGAGAGATATACAAAAAAAAGAATCAGAGAAGAATACGTATACACGGGAAGACTTCCCCCATAGTCAGAGAGAGAATATACACACAGAGAGAGAAGCCCGGAGAGCAATCAGAGAGAGAGCAAGAAGGCATTTCTTCGTCAACGACCAAGCAGATCTTTCCCGAGTCAAGGCTGCGTACCGATCGTCCAAGGAGTAAGGCAGAGCGGCCGTCGCTTTCCCGAGCCTCTATCGTCACCCCCCAGAATCTAAAATAAACAATCGTACTTAGACTGCTGTACCTAGGTTTTCGTCCCTAGGCTTTCTTTGTACGAGCGAGTTTGTATTGTGAGTCTAAGTTCAGTCCTCCGATAATTATTCTGTACTTTTACAATCAATGGCAAACAACAAGGAGATAGGATTCAGCTTCCTCCACCAAGACGGGAGCCTCGGCCGGCTGATCTGGAGAACCCAAAGTTCTGCCATTACTACCGCTACGTCCACCATGCTACGCACGACTGCTACCAACTAAAACGATATATCCAAAACCTCATCGATTCGAACGCTCTGGCCATCGATTTCGAGGAGGTAACCGTGGCAGCCAACATGGTGTCCGTACAATTCGGCAGCTTCCCTCCAACAGAGACCCAGGACGGGGTTATACCCATCCCTCTGGCAACGATGGAGATTGCTAATCTCCTGCCTGCTCAAGATGCTGGTCTAGTACCCCTCACCACATCACGAGGGGAAATCATGTGGGTCCATCCGGACCTAGTCCATGAGGTAACTCAGTCCACTCCATCTTCTAAAAAGAAAAGTGGAAAAGTCAGATCCTGCCGTACCACCTCAGTAGATGAAGAGGAAGTCACGGCCGTTGTTACTCGATCCGGAGCACAATCTCAACCTGTGGCTGAAAACTCGACTGATGATCATCTGCCCACTACTACGGATACTCCGGGACCGGCTCAGCCTTCGACGACCGACAAGCCTAGGCCGAAGGAGACTCACTTCGACAAATCCCTCCGAAAGGAAACATCTCAGGGGCTGGAGAGGCCCTACAACTTCGACATCTTGGCGCAATTGGCCAATACACCGGCCAAATTGTCCTTATATGAACTTCTGAGGCTCTCGAAGGATGTCCGCACAGCTTTGAGCGATGCACTTCAAAATGCCGATGCGTACCTAGCTCAGGTCAACCTCACAGGAGAAAATCAGCCCGCAGACCTCCAAAACAGTGCCTGTACGGGAGCAATGCCCAACATCGTCTTCACTCCACAAGACATGCTTATCAAGACTAATCTACACGATCGTCCATTATACTACACAGGCTACATCGGCGACATAAAGGTGGACCGGATGCACATTGACCCTGGGTCTTCCATAAGCATCATTCCAAAAGGACTACTGCATCATCTTCGTATCCCGATGCATCGCCTGACCCCTACAAATACCGCCATCAGTGGGTTCAATTCGGGCAGGAGCTACCCAATCGGGAAGATCCGTCTGAAATGTCAGATTGGCGATCTCCAATCAGAAGTCACTTGCTACGTCATAGATGCCGACACTTCATACAACATCCTTTTGGGGCACCCTTGGATACACGATAATATGATCGTGCCTTCCACGCTACACCAATGCTTCAAATATGTCGACAAGCACGGCTTCGTGAGGACAGAATTCATTGACATCGATCCCTTCAAAGGGGTCGAATCTTATTACTCGGACTCTTGCCTATACAAAAAGTCGAAGAGGCACCTTGAAGGAAAAAATAAACAAACTGATGCTGAAGCAACCACGGGATCAGAAGAACCTCTGATAATCCACCTCCAGGCTCGCAAACCAGGCAATTTCGTACCCCTTACGGCCACGCTGCGTAAGGACGCGATCAGCCTCTCGGCACAGGAAGAGCAGTTGAGAATCCGGCTGCCAAGGTCCGGCCAGGTACCGAGACCCACGACAGGGCCACTTACCATCAGATTGCCGAGAGTCGGTCAATCCCAAACAGAGAAGCTCAATCCCTCCGATAGACCTCTGACGATACGCCTGCCTAAGAAAGGTCGTCACCCCGATGCGAGGTCTGACACTTCAAGCGAACCAGCCACCCCTCGCTCCATATCAAGCGCCAGACTGGGGGTTGCTAGTCTACCGATAACCCCACGCTCCGCTCCGTCAGTTGAACCTCTGAAGATCAAGCCGACTAGGACGCCCTCTCAATCTTCATTCACACAGGGGGTAGCTGAAGAGGAACCAGAGCTAGCCAAGTATGTGGCTGCCCACACTGACGCTCCCTCCACAGATGATGTAATCCCTCTATAAAAGATACCTTACTTCATCAATAAAGGGTTATCTTTGAACTACACCGAGCTCAATAAGCTATGTACAATGTATGCTATGGAACACGGTATAGGCACTCACCTACATACACAGGTGACAAATGTGTACACCGCTATCCAACTTACTCCAGTAGAAGACGCTTACCGAATAATCGAGGGAGGGGACCACCCAATCATCTTCGGCCGGACGAACAACCCGCATCCCCTCGCCATGGAAGAAGTCGACTTCGAATCAGATGCTGGAAGACTGCCTCTGTTCTCTATAGCCCTCAATCCAAATATCTCATGCAAAAATAGGGGTATGATCTAGAGACAACGCCAGGACTGAACTACGGCACTGGACGACGATTACCTTTGAAGACGCCAGCCCCGGCGGGCAAACCACGGAACTACTATAACAAAACCCGATGCGGTTTAGGGTATGTAACGCCTACTACGACCCCTGAAAGCTCAGATGAAGAATGCGACTGGCAGTCACATTCAACCGGATCACCGACTTCCGACTCAGATACCAGCATCGGAGATGTGTTCAGACAAGTCATGTCAGTCAACATGGCATTCACCGACGCTTACGAGAAAGACGAAGACATCCCCAAAATCCTTGAGCTAGAGCCATGGGCCCAGCAATTAGACGCACAATGGGAAAAGCGATTCGAACTAAGAGAACCTCCTACTGAAGATGAGGTCATACAAGTGGATTTCGGCAGTGAATCTTCTCCAAAACCGATCTTTATCAGTAAAAGCCTAACTGACGAAGAACGAGAGTCACTGTTAGAACTTATCAGAGAATACATTGATGTGTTCGCCTGGAGCTATGAAGACATGCCGGGGTTAAATCCTGACATCGCTCTCTACAAACTCAATATACGGCCAGATGCAAAGCCAGTCAAGCAGCAACAACGACGCTTCCGCCCAGGCATCATAGATGCGATCGAAGCCGAAGTCAACAAGCTAATAGCCAGCGGCTTCAATCGTGAAGAGCAACGTCCTGATTGGGTCGCCAATATAGTACCCGTCCTCAAGAATAATGGAAAGATTCGAATCTGCATCGACTTCCGCAACCTGAACGAGGCATGCCCCAAAGATGAATTTCCTCTTCCTATCATAGACATCATGATCGACAATACATGCGGCTTTGAACGTATGTCATTCATGGATGGATTTTCGAGGTACAATCACTACAAGAAAAATGGCTTTTCTTGACGGTTTTTCCCCGTCAAGAAAGACTTTTGTTGACGGTTTTGGATCCGTCATCTAGGCCCCCGTCAAGAAAAGTCGACACTTTTCTTGACGGTTTTTTGTTTGTTTTCTTGACGGTTTTAAACCGTCAAGAAAACAAGCTTGTCTTGACGATTTTAAACCGTCAAGAAAACAAAAAAAACCGTCAAGAAAAGTGTCGACTTTTCTTGACGGGGGCCTAGATGACGGCTAATGACCGTCAAGAAAAGTCTTTCTTGACGGGAAAAAACCGTCAAGGAAAATATTTTTTGATGTTTAAAAACCGTCAAGAAATGAATTTTCTTGACGTTTTGCAATCGTCAAGATAAACATGTTTACAATAATATCAATATATTCCAGAATCCAATTACCAAACACACATAATATCAATATATGCCAGTTACAACACACACATAATATTATAATACACAAACTTTTTATTGATCACAAATACAAAGTTTGTACATCACAAACATCCAAGAATGATATATACAAAGTATACAAATGTGAATACAAAGAGTTTAAGCACTAACCCAAAAAAAAAAAAACTTGTCAAACTATTTTCTTTGAGATCTCTGGGCTTTGGGCAATGGTGTAGTGTACAGACAGAGAGGGAGAGGAAGAAGCCAGCCATCATCATAACCGAGCTGAAGTTGTATCCAAGAGAGGTCACATGTTTCCACCTGGGTCTCCAGGTTTTTTTTAGAACCTTACTGACCTGAAGTTTTGGCACCTATGCACCCAAAAAAAACATAGTTCCAAAAGCCACCCACCCCTGGCTGCACAGTACTTTATTCATCCTAGCATTGTTCTTGGCTCGGCCGATACAGACCGATATACTAACGATTCGCTCGTTTCTTCATCGTAACCATTAGGCACTTCAATCAAACGCTTCCCGTTAGTCTCAGATTCCTTATCTAGGATGTCGTCTCTAACATGGTCCGAGATACAAGCCTTGAAGTTTTCGATACACCTGCTGTTCTTGGAATCCAGGTTGAGATAGATGAGAACATCCCAGCACTTTCTGAACTGCTTCTTGTTGATCTTCAGCTTCTGGCGAACAATCTCAGTCACGTGGCGGGTGATTATCATAAACTATAACAAGAAAGTACAAAAATGAGGAACGAATAGCAATGTACCTGTAGTGG
The DNA here is from genome assembly GCA_029216955.1 of Iris pallida. Classification (NCBI taxonomy): domain Eukaryota; kingdom Viridiplantae; phylum Streptophyta; class Magnoliopsida; order Asparagales; family Iridaceae; genus Iris; species Iris pallida. Next base: position 20,825,076 of record JANAVB010026400.1, read on the forward strand.
TGAAGTACTTGATCCCATGTGTGTTCTTGATCCCTGCATTGACAAATTGACGTGGTGAAGTACTCCCATCTTTAGTGGTTGAAGCACAAAGTAAAGAGTGTTGATAAATAAAATACCTCAAACATGAAATAACAACAAGATGTGGTGTTTGAGAGTCGAATTCTTCACAATTTGCCCTTTCTAATCCCAAAACCTAATCGTTACACAATAAACGGAGACAAAATGTCATTCAGGGAAAGATTGCAATTTTACATCATAACAACAGGATCTGCAAAAAAATAGAAAGACTAACAGATACACATACATATCTGGAATATTCTATAACAGATATCTGCAACCTGGATAAATAATAGCTGAGAACTAATAATGTTAAATCAAGAATTTAGATGCACAAGATAAATAATAGCTGAGAACTAATAATGTTAAATCAAGAATTTCTTGAGTGCTTTAACATACCCATAAAAGAGCATATAGTCCTTTCTCCTGATATAAGTGGAGCACATACTGACTAACTATCAATAGGAAATAGGAATATAAACAGAATAATAAGAGCATCGCCATTTAACATCCAGAATATTTGAAAAGCCAAGGAGTTGTTAGACATTCAAGTTAAGCATCATATTTGTGATAAAACCTTTTAAAAAGTTTGGAGGGGAGGAGAGACTTGTTCAACTCCATAAAAACACACAAGAGGACTTCTACACTAAGTTGATATTTGATATATCAGAAATATATCATATCCTCTGACTAAAGCACCATTTCCTTCTTAAAAGATGTTCAACCCAGCAATACTATAGTACAGTGAGAATAATATGTAGCATAGAAGATCATTCCAATAAACCACAATAGCATCGCAATGTAATAATAGATAAATCGACTAGTGTAATTGCTGCAAGCTCAGTCGAGACCAATGTGATCAAATGTACTGAAGCAAAGTATCTAAAGGAAGAATGCTGTCTAAGTTTATATGTTGACCAGTATAATACAGGAAACGCTTGTCAGTGTATCTGCTAGAAACATTTTGATCTTTTAGCTTTACCAAGGGCCAAGGAAGATATTTATTATAACTAGCACTACTAAGGACTTGTTTTATTTTTGTACTTCGCTTATCCACACCCTAGAGACGAAAGTGATTCCCTGTAGGCTGCAACACATGTTTATAATCTTTCATCTCTTCCCATACTCTTAGTCCAGGAAATTTTTAGAGGATTTGTACTTGGTACTTAATTGCACAAGCTCAAACCGTATGTGACCAGAAGTAGGTTTTTCTAAATGTCACTAACCAACTTTGATCCGAAATTTGGCATCGACTTAAAAGGGGTGTGCAGGTTACAGCAGACTAAGCAATATGTCGATCTTCCTACCAAAACTAGACTTCCATAACCAACCCCATTATTATGGAAACGCTTACACAGTAACATGAACAAGCAATTTTCTAGTCCATACTTGTTTAGTTAAACAACAGTTATCTAGTCAAAATAATAACAATTATTGCAGATTATTGTGGGACAAAAGAATTTACAGTTGGCAACTTATACCACGACAGAGAACAAAAGAGGCAACTACTACCGAACAAGAGAGACCATTCAAGAGCAACTAGCAATAGAAGAAAATTAACATAATAATTACAAGAATGTGATATCACCGAGATAAAATAGAATCATGTATGCCTTGGGAGGAGGAAACCTGTACTCTTGATGAAAATTGGGAGCCTGACAGATCCTCCCTATTTTGGCCGGGTTCCTTATTATCACGATCTGTAAGCCAAGATCTCTCTTCTCCAGCAGAGGGTAATTGTCCAGAGCGACCACGCCAATCACGATTATCAGGCTCATAAGAGTGGCTTTGTGATTGAGTTTGTGACTGAAGAAATATACATGTTAGTAGATTACACAGAGTATACAATTGTACAGACAAAGTAGTTCACATATATAAATATGAAATGCGCACACACGCAAAGAAGTGTATGTATATGATACTCAAAGGCCTCTCTAGTTTCTGGAGAAAAAACTTAAATAGAAAGTACAATTAAAAAACAAAGCAAGTTGCAAGTACTAGAACTTACATTGGAATCATTGCGAACCCAAGTTTGCTCTTCACCAAAAAGTTCAACTTCAATTTCATGCTTGACTTTCAGAATATCCGCAGGTACATCCACAACCTTTCATGTATAAAACAAAGATGAGATCGAGTTTCAGAAGATTATCAGAAATAGAAATACTGAGCCCTGACTTCATGATGCTAGTTTTCTGAAACCATATACATGAATTGTGTCCATATCAAGAAAGTGCATTGGCAAATAAGCATGAACTAGTGCCTTTTCACCCAGGAATAAGGTTGAAATTCTGTATAAGAGTAATATTACAAACATTGTAAACAGACCAAGGATCTAGAAGCTTCCAATTGAAGAGTACGCTAGAAGTTAAGGATCCTCACCCTCGAATCAGGTTCCTCCGAGTACAAAACTGCTCTAAATACAAAATAGTAGAAGTCATTTAGAACTGTCCAACAAAATTAATTGAATCGATGTAATGGATCTACCATCCGTCCCCAATTACATCGCAAAGCTTTCCCTTACATTATGAGTCACGACTCCTAATTACTCTTAATCGATGTAACTTCAACCCAAAGTCAGATAGAAATGAGGGGAATTCTATATAGATGGGCAAGAGATACCTAAAAGTTAGTGTCGACAAGAAGTATCATCAGGACACTGCAATGTGTAGATCTTCGAAGTCGCACAACAGGATCATTGTGTGTGCACTATTTTTTCACATACTTCTTTTCTTCTTTGCTGATTTCACTGGAAAATATATTTCCAATGTTGGTATTGGGCAATATTGCCGATATGACAGACAATACAACAAACATGTACTGATATCGGCAATTCTGCAAAAGATGGCCTAGATTTTCTCCACCAATTTTCTCCATCTAAAATTGAAGGTTCACACCAAAATATTTCGGGAGGTTTCTTTTAAGTCTGGGACATTAATTTCTTTTAAGTCTGGGAGAGGGGTTTAGGGCTGTGGGGAAAATCGGGGTCGAAAGGGAAGGGGGAAGAGGGAACGATTGAAGTCGGCTGCGGGGATGAGAGGGGAGACGGCGGATCGCCGGAGAACAGGGTTAGGGCACGGTCGGGAGGGCTGTGGAAGTCGGGGTGGCTGACGAGATGGTCGGAAAAGAAGCTAGGGAAGAGGGCAGAGGAGAGGGGGAGACTTACGGGCTCGGTCGCCGGTCGGGGTTCGCCGGCCGGGGGAAGACTTCCACCGGAGGGGGAGCTCGAGAGGGAGAGGCTGAGAGAGTTGTGGTGTTGGGGATCGGGGGGGAAGGAGGAAAAGAAGTACTTGGATGTGAAATATATAAGAAACCCTCTATTCCCAAATTTTGTTAAAACCGTCAAGAAATTTTTTTTTTGAAAAAATTACGAAAATGGCATCTGAAATGTGCGCGCCTTTTTTTTCTGCACATGCATTACTTGACGGTTATCAGCAAACCGTCAAGTAATGCAATGGGTTTTCTTGACGCTTTGTATAAAACCGTCATGTAATATGGTCAAATTTTAATATATAACAGAAAAATGGGTGTTTTGTTGACGTATGTCTAAAACCGTCAAGATAACTGCTTTCCTTGACGGTTTTGACCATACGTCAATAAATTGACCGTCAAGAAAGGTCATTTTTCTTGTAGTGAATCAAATCAAGATGTCTCCCGACGACGAAAAGCACACCTCATTCCGAACCCCGATTGGCACATACTGCTACACAATCATGCCATTCGGTCCAAAGAATGCTGGCGCTACATATCAGCGAGCCATGAGTATCATTTTCAGAGAACATTTGCGCAAGACAGTGGAATGCTATGTCGACGACATCGCCGTCAAGAGTCGCCGTAAGGAAGATCATCTGCAAGACCTGATAACGGTGTTCGACTTAATGCGAGCCCACAATCTGAAGATGAACCCTACAAAATCGTTCTTGGGCGTATCCAGCGGGAATTTCTTGGGCTTCATTATCACTGCACGGGGTATCCATGTAGACCCCGAGAAAACGAGGGCAATCATGGAGATGGGTCCCCCGAGAAATCTCCGTGAACTTAGAGGCCTCCAAGGGAGGCTAGCTTATATCAGGAGGTTCATTTCCAACCTCTCCGGGCGATGCCGACCGTTCACCCACCTCATAAAGAAGGGAGTCTCATTCGTATGGGACGAGGAATGCCAGCGTGCTTTCGATGACATCAAAGAATATTTATCAAATCCTCCAGTCCTGGTGGCCCCGGTCCCTGGAAAACCATTCCTGCTCTATGTACGAGCAATGGAACACTCCCTCGGTACCCTGCTGGCACAAAACAATGACGCAGGCCACGAGCAGGCCATTTACTATCTCAGCCGAATGATGGTCGGGCCCGAACACCGATACACCGCTGTGGAGAAAGAATGCCTCGCCCTGGTATTCGCCATTCAAAAGACGCGGCACTATGTCACGGGGCAAACCATACATGTGATCTCACGAATCAACCCTCTCAGGGTCCTCATGACCAAACCAGGGGCACTCAGCTCCCGCCTCGCTACATGGGCGATATTGCTGTCCCCCTATCATATGATCTTTGTCCCGCAGAAGGCTGTCAAAGGTCAAGCCCTGGCAGACTTTTTGGCGGCCCATCCAGGATCGGAATCATCCAGAATATACGAAAAAATCCCAGATGAGGTCGTCGATTCAAATACAACCACCCACGATAACATATGGCGGATGTTCTTCGATGGCGCTTCAAGAACCGGACCCAAGGGAAACATCGTCATCGGAGTCGGAGTAGTATTGGTCTCTCCTACCGGGCTAGTGATCAATCGTGCCTACTCTCTCACGGAACCCTGCTCTAACAATATGGCCGAGTACAACGCTTTGGTCATTGGCCTCCAACTCGTAAGAGAACTGGGGGTAGAATACCTTGAAGCATACGGCGATTCCTAATTAATCGTCAACCAGATTCGGGGGACGTACGAAGTCCGCCATGAAGACATGATCCCCTACCACCAAATAGCGATCAACATTATCTCATCATTCGAGGGATTCTTCATCGAACACGTCCCCAGACTCCAAAATATCGAAGCTGCTGCCCTAGCAGGCCTGGCTGCTTCCCTAGCAGTGCCAAACCACTCTCATCATTCGGTCGATGTAATCGGCCATGAGCTGGTCTGCCCCAAGAACAACGTTCAAGCCATGGCGAGTTATTCTGCTCAGATGATCGACGAAGCGCCAGACTGGAGGCAACCATTCATAGACTTCATGGTCTACGACATCCTGCCCGAGAACCCGAAGGAGGCTACTTCTATCAGACGGCGTTCTCTCAGATTCTTCTACGATACAGAGACGAAAATACAGTATCGCCGCTCCTACGATGGATTACTACTTCGGTGCTTGTCGAACGCAGAAGCCAAAGAAGCCATACGAGAGGCTCATGACGGTGTCTGCGGGGCCCATCAGCCCGGCCCAAAACTACAAGATCGCCTTCGCCGGATGGGCTACTACTGGCCCACGATGGTGGCTGATATAATAGATTATGCCCGAAAATACAAGGCCTGCCAAGTCCACGCAGACTTCATTCACCAACCATCCGAATTTCTACATCCGACAGTGGCGTACTGGCCATTCGAAGCATGGGGAATGGATATCATTGGTCCAATCACTCCACCTTCCTTCCGAGGACATCGCTTCATACTTGCGATCACTGATTACTTCTTAAAGTAGGCAGAAGCTGTCCCACTCGCCGAAGTCAAGACTTCGAACGTAATCAGCTTCCTGAAGCACCACGTCATCTACCGCTTTGGACTGCCCCGAAGGATCATCCATGATAATGGTCCGCAGTTTATAAGCCATGCATTCTACCGATTCTGCGATAAACACCGTATTCAGAATATCGCTTCGACGCCGTACAACCTGGCGGCAAACGGGTTAGCAGAGGCGTTCAACAAAACAATCATCAAACTCCTCAAGAAGTTCGTCTCCTCCAACAAGTGCGACTGGAACGAGAAACTCGGCGAATGCTTATGGGCTTATCGCACTACAATCTAACAGCCACTAGGAATACGCCATTCTCCCTAGTGTACGGAAGTGAGGCAGTTCTCCCATTAGAGACTAAAATACCCTCACTCCGCGTCGTCCTCACTTATCAATTGACAACGGATGATAACTACCGACGTCGACTACAAGAGTTAGAGGCCTTAGATAAAAAACGCCTCCTAGCTCAACAAAGGATCGAATTATACCAAGCACGTATCTCAGGAGCCTTCAACAAAAAGGTCAAAGTCAGAACATTCCAAGTGGGCGATCTTGTTTTGGCAGTCAGGAGGCCAATGGTCATGACTCACAAGACCACCGGCAAGTTCCAGCCAAAATGGGAAGGCCCATTTATCATCGAGGCCGTGTTCTCCAATGGTGCTTACCGCCTCGCCAAGCAGAACGGAGACTTGCTCATGTTGCCCGTCAACAGTAAGTTCCTGAAGAAATACTATGTTTAAACAATATTTTCCAGAGTTTTGAGTCATGTGCCCGCTGGTACCACTGAACTCAACCCCCTAATTTTCAAACTTATCGAGTCACGTACCCTCTTGTACCGCTGAACTCATATCCCAAATTCCTAAGTCATGTACCTGCTGGTACCTCTGAACTTACACTTTGATTCCAACATTCATAGATTGTCGAGTTATGTGCCCATCGGTACCCCTGAACTTACATCCCGGTCACTCTTTTGAAAGAAAGTCATATATAATCATACCGCTGAACTTTCTTCCTACAAGAGATCCTCCCTCATGATCTAATACCTGTACTCCCAGTGCACAACAAAGGTAACGGATCCACAAATTTCTAAGACGACCATGTCCTCATCACCTCTGAGTCGTCCCATTTCCGCCAAAAACAAATCACCCCTACATAGAATTTCCATGTCCTCATTACCTCTGAGTTATTCTACGTACCCCCCTTCATTGAGCCCACTCCTGTCATGTCCTCATTACCTCTGAATGGGAAGGCTCCGTCGAAGAAACCTTTATACTTGTCATGTCCTTATTACCTCTGAGTAAGTATGATGATCCCCTTTCGACCTATTACCTGTACCCACAACCGGAGTACGCCAAGGGTAATGGGTCCACAAATGTCCTCTGTTGACCACAAATGTCCTCTGTTGACCACAAATGTCCTCTGTTGACCACAAATGTCCTCTGTTGACTACCAATACCCTCCGTCGAGTTCGCTCCTGCCATGTACTCATTACCTCTGAGTAGGAAGACTCTACGTTCAAAAAACTTTCCTACTTACCATGTCCTCGTTACCTCTGAGCAAGTATGTCAGTTCTCTTTCATCCTATTACCCGTATCCTAAACCAGGGTATGCCAAGGGTAATAGGCCCACAAATATCCTCAGCTAAATTTCATAACACAAACCTATCACCTCATCATGCCCCAGGAGCCCAACTGCTCTACGGCAATTCTTTTCTCAATACCAAGAGCACCCATGACCACTTTGCTATGGCTGCTTCAGGTATCCTGACCGAAACTTGTTATCTCTACCTAAAACAAAGGTACGCCATGGGTAACAGGTCCACAAATATATCCCCTATGCGGGGGAGAACATCACCACAATATCACAGGCACAACAGGCAATACAAATAAAGGGTAGAATAGAAAATACTCTTTATTTGAAGGAAGAAAAGAAGTACTACATATTTCGGGACCACGTCCCTTTCAAAAAAAAAAAGAAGAGAAAGAAAAAGAAGGGAAAAGAAAAGGCCGACTACATTTCAGTGTTACTCAATTCTAGGAGGCGGACTCTCACTGAGGTGGTCTCCCGCTCAATCCGTTACCGAGCGCGACGCTCGGCCTCCTGGAGTAATCGCTCCTCGTCGTCCAAATCCAGGAGCGCCTGACAGTCATCTTCCAATTTCTTCAAGACAGCCTCCAGGTCAGTCGAAGCTTGGGTAACCCTGTCAGCTTCCTGAACAATTAGCCCTCTGTCATTACGGGCAGTCTCGAGTTCAGATTCCAGGAAAGTCAATTTCTTCTGAAGCGTAAGGATCTGCTCCTGCGTCTCGGTAATCTCACGAGAGACAGACTCCTCCCAAGTCACAACGTTTTCGGTCGCATAACTCAATTGATCATACCGATCAGCTAAGTCGCTGAGATCCTTCAGTACGGCCGATCTGGTCTTATCTCGAGCCGCTCTGGTCCTCTCTATAACAGCAATAAGGGAATTCCGCTCCTCGTTTATAACAGCAGGCAGATCAGCCTGCCACAATACTCGAAGCTCGGACACCAGCTGATCAGCCTCCAGTAATTTCGCCTCCAGAAGCGAAGCCATTCCTGCATCATCAGGAAGATCCCTAAGGATGTTTATTTGACCATGGGTGCATCTTTGGGCCAAGGTAAAAGAGGTCCCTCTTTCTACAGCGGCCTCGATTCTCCTCTTCAAATGACGATGGAAACTGGCAACCACGTCCTGCAACGGGTCATTCAAAATTTCAGCAGAGGAGGGCGTCAGGGGAAGCCGGAGCGGCAACGTCGGAGGAGTAACGCTAGAGCTCGCCACCAAGGGAGCGGAGTCCGAGCAGAACGATGCATAAATAGCGGCCAACTCGTCTTCTGCCGCCCGGAGAGCTTGGATGCTCGGCAGGGAAGAAAGATCGATTCTCGAAGCCATTGGAGCAGAGGATGATGCAAGGACCATTGCTCCCTGCCCCGACTGCCCCGAGAACTGGCCCGTTAAACTCGGGCCCCCAGAAGGCCCATCAAGACGAGTCGGACAGTGAGAAAGTACACCCCTTTCCACCGATGCCCCTTCGGTTGGGGTTGTCTCGACGACGTCCATCCTCGGCACTGAAGGGGCAGGACCTGAATGTCCAGAACAACAGTCAATCGACGTAACCCGAAGGACATGATGATAGAGCAGATAGGCTTCCTCACGGGTTAAGATTCGGCTAATCTTACCAGGGGAGGGGCATGAAGGTCGCGACTCATCCACAACTGGCATGGTCCCCCCACCCGCAATCCCTGAGTTAAACTCAGTTACGTCCCCTGACCCCGTCACCTTGAAGAGGGATACAGATTGATCTGCGTCCTCTTGAATAGGAACAGGCTCATGGGAGTCCCCGTCATCATGGGTCACCGCCTCGACATCCTGAAACTCTTCTTCTTCCTCCGACACCTAAAAAAGGGAACGAAGACAATCAGGATTGAAACTCAAAGGAAAGAAGGAAGAAGGGATCGAGAGCAGTTTTGTTACCTCTGACACGGGGTTGACTTCTTCTCCACTCTCTTTTGTGGCTGGCGGACGGTGCCTAGTCGCAACCAGCTTTTGGGATCGAGAAACACTGCCTACAGGAGGAGCCTGCCTGCTACGTTTCGGGATATGGCCAGGCGCAACAAGGGACTGATCCCTCAGCATCTCATCTGACAAAACATGCAACTGACCCACCTCTGCGCCTACCACTGGAAGGATATAGTCATCTTCATTATGCTCGTTGCCTTCATCACCTTCAGCAGCGAAATCCAAATCTGGCACTTCGGCTCTAGTCTTTCTTTTCTTGGCCCCTTAAGAGCCTTCCTACAGACCGGTGCCAGCAATAAAACTGGTACCTGGGTTAAAACCGACCGGGGGCTTATTCGCCATGACATGATACAGAGCCGCCATATACAAGATCTCCACTGACTCCTTAATAGCAGGGACCGAGAAAATGGTGCGAGTATGGAACGAATCATAATATTGCCAAGCTCTGATACCATCAAGAAGACTTCCCTCATAACCCAGACAAGAGCTGGGGCTGTCTAAACAAAGTTGGCTGTACCCAAACTGCCGAACAAACCTCCTAGGCAGATTCGGCTCCAGAAAAACAGCATTGCGGTTACGGTACACCAGATGTGAGGGACGGATGTTACGCAACCATAAAAGCATCTGGCCATCCAGAAGTTGAGGAGGCACAATACCGTCTATATGTACAGTCTCTATGTCCCTGGCAGAAAAGCGAGGGACGGATACGAAAATATGATACTTATCTGCCCTTGCCAAGACCATCCGGCAAACCCGCATGGCCTCACATTCCCAAGGCTCATCACGGTAACGAAAGATAAGGGCGTCATCATCAGTCGTACCGCCCTCAGAGCCCGACCTCATCAAAGATGGATAATGTATCAGCAGCCACCCCATCAAATAATGATAAGGTAACTCAATTTGTTCAAAATCCTTGGTCACATCGCGGGCAATGACTTGGGACGTGAAGGTATGAAGGCCACGGTGTATGCTACACACCATAGCCGGAAGGAGAGCTAGCCTGATTCGTAAGACTAATTTCACAGCTGGAAGGATGAAGTCACAACTAATTCTCTCAATAGAACCGGTTCCTCCCGAGACTACACAATTTCGTAGCCAGATCATCAAAAATCCTGCCAGAAGCGCTTTCTCAGACAGCTCTTGAGTATCCTGGTAAAAGTAATCGAAAGTGTCGGTTTGGCTCCCGAATCTGCCACTAGTAGATGACACCAATTCTTTGACCGCCTCCCGAGACCTAGGGCGACGAGAGGTAACCAGACCTGAGGCATCCGCTGAGAAGAGATAATGCATCCAATCCTTGGTGTAGGGAGCATTCCCTTCTTGGTTATCCTTGTGGGTTATCTGATGGCATGTGTTATAATGACACAATATCTCCTGGTAAAGGGCCGCAAAGCCAGGATACCGTCGTTCCAAATCTTCGAGTTCCTCATTAGTGGGAGTATATGCTTCAAACGCTTCGTCCCCCCAAGGAAGCTTGGAGACCGCATGCATTTCATGGAGCGCAAGTCCCATCTCCCCTACAGGTGTGTAAAAGGTCCCTGTACGACAATTATACATTTCCAGCAGGGACATAAATAGCTTCTTGTTTATGAGCAAGCCATGACTGGTACCTCGGATAGCATGGTACAGGCCAATCTCGCACAAAAAAGCCTCATACTTCTGCAGGATCCAGGTAGATAAATTGATCCACGAGGGAATAGGGTGTATCCAACCAGGAAACGTCAACCGACCAACGGGATAGGAGCCTTTCCGGGCAAGTCGATTTATAAAAGTGTCGGCGGTAGAAAACGTGAAGTTAGGACCTGCCACATTCAGGAAAGAACCTGGGACCAACCCTGTCACAGAACAACTGGTATGCACCTTGCCAGCAACCACGGACTTCAGATGGTTATTATAACGGATGTTCCCCACGAACATCCCACTCCTGGTAGGGGTTAGAGTCCCCTCCATCTTCCAGTCCAAAGGGAGCATATTGAACCAAGATAATGGAAAGTGTCGCTCCATCTGAGGGATGCGGATCGCCATCCCGTTAGAAACAAAATTCCAATCCTCCGACACCTCCAGAACATGATCATTCTCTACGGTCAAGGCGTCTCCAAAAAAGAACGCAGGCTTCAAAAACTCTCCTTCGAATTTCCCGGAGTTCATCATAGCATTAAGGAAATGGAAAGGCTGATTCTTGATGGCATTCAATCTGGCCATAGGGTCATCGCTCGAAAACTGATCCGCCACATGCTGAACAATATGGTCGTACCTATAGCCGAGAGCAGCTTGAGCGCTACCCACCAAGAGTTCTCCGGCGACGTTAACCGACAAATTCACTGAAGAACAGACAAAGAAAAAAATAAGTTAAACAGAGAATAAAAAAGAGCTGATTAGGTGTTTTCAAACCACATGCGGCTCAAGAAGATATCCATGCCCCCCATGAAGTTCTCAGAAGTCTTATGCGGCTCCAAAAAGCCCCATGCGGCTCCAGTTCAGAAGACCACTTATGCGGCACCGCACAATAAAAGTCTATGCGCCACCTATGCGGTTTCACTAATAAGGCGCACATACAGACACAATGGTTTTTCTCATGCGGTTCGCAGCTCAACCGTAGGGCGAACATACGATTTACAAAGGCTCGTGCATAAAGTATACGACGTAGCCATGGCGGTTGGGGTTTCTTAATTCATATATTGTCCTTACCAACAATGGGGGAATGGACGTCAGGATGAACAGCAGGCACGACGACGGGCGGGGCAGCAACCGCACCCGAGGTGGAAGTGGAGGCCGCCTTCTTGTCCTTCACTGCCACGATCTTCTTGGGAGCCATCAATTATCGAAGAAAAGAAAGGCAAGTGAGATAAGAGAAGAAAGAAAATAAAGAAGTCTTCTCTCTCTTCAAACCCCTCCTATTTATAGGAGGAGGGGAGAAGGCGGACACGTGGGCCAATGACCGACTCTTGAAGAGCGAAACCGACTCCTTGGGTTTCGTCTCCAAGATTCACCCAAGGCATCAAATCCAAAAAGATTTAATGAACTGACCCTTGAGATTCCCCCTACAAAGACGGCGCTGAAGCAACTTGGAGATAAATAAAGACCCGCCCATGTGGACTGGACCATCTATGCGGCTAACACACCCCCTGCGGCTGAAACAGTCATGCGAATAACACATCCAAGCAGCCAGGACATCTATGCGGTCGGGATTGCATATGTGGCTAATGCGGCCATGCTTCTTGTTCAAAGTATTTCAATTTTACAAATTGAAAACTTTGAAGGAGGTCCTGTAGAAGCATGGAAAATACTAAAAAAATTGACTCATGCGGCTAAGAAAGATCCATGCGGCTCAGAAAACGCATGCGGCTCAGGGAGTCATGCGGCATAAGGAGCTATGCGGCCGGAGGCATTCCATGCGGCTCAGAAGACATGTGGCGTGACAGTATTCCCCTTCGATCCATGCTGCATTAATTGCTTTGACGGCTGACCCCTCTGAAAAGTTGACAGACCTGACACCAAAGCAGGTAATTTTGACCCTGTCATGATGATAAATCTCTAGGGAAGAGAAAGAAATCTCTGACACGATCCCCCGAGAGCAACAAAATGCCACGTGGCCCTGCCACGTGGGTGTGCTTATGCGGCTCGAAGTGAAGACTTCCCATGCGGTTCAGAGTGAAGCTGTCCCATGCGGCTCGAGTGGAATCATCCCTATGCGGCTCAAGAAGATCATGCCCATGCGGCTCAAGCAGACACACCATTATGCGGTTCATGCGGCTCATTATATGGTTCAGAAGTCTGACGGTGGGGGCCACTGCTCAGATAGCCCTGCCACGTGGGTGTGCTTATGCGGCTCGAAGTAAAGACTTCCCATGCGGTTCAGAGTGAAGCTGTCCCATACAGCTCGAGTGGAATCATCCCTATGCGGCTCAAGAAGATCATGCCCATGCGGCTCAAGCAGACACACCATTATGCAGTTCATGCGGCTCATTATATGGTTCAGAAGTCTGAAGGAGGGGGCCACTGCCCAGACAGCCCTGACACGTGTCCCAAGTCGTATGCGGCCCAAAATTCATACGGTCCAAAAGGAAGTAATAGTGATAAAAATAATATTCTAAAATCATCTTGCGTAGCTTTAACTTCTGAGACTATTTATGTGCCGACATGACAATATCGTGCCAGTCAGCTTCAAATCAAACTGAGACAAGTATCACTATGACCTATGTTTCCTTTATTTTATGCTGCATGTATCTTCGTGTCGTCTTTTTACTATTACTCCCTTATGGTTCATGGTTGTCATTGTTCATGATTACTATTGTGCACGAGAGTTAGAATCGGTTGGATATACATACATGTTCATGCCTTACTTATTATTTCCTATTGTTTACAGTTTATCGTATTGCTAATGTTTATCATAGTGGACATGTATTGTGAGTGAGTCGGGCGGGGAAATACGACAAGTAAGCATGTGGTCAACAAATTGAATACAGACCCCCTATACATTGATTGCATAATATCAGTCATGCACCACACGTATGACTGACGGATATCCCAAGCCGTCTACATGCTGAAAGTTGGTATTCTAAAACACACAGTACACGTGACTTAATTATTGTTTCCATGTCGTCTATTGTTCTTCTTTCGTCAAGTCTATTGTTTCCATGTCGTCTATTGTTCTTCTTTTGTGGCCCATACAGGTCCAATTTCGTATAAGACTGCGAACTCGTGGTAGTGCTTAAGTTAGCTATACTACTACGAGCCTGCGAATAGATTTGAAGTTAGGAGGTTATATCATCCACAAATAGGATCTCCAACCTTATGAGACTATTTTATCTTAGGATCTTATTGTCTCTTAATTTGCATCTTGCTTGATTCCGTCCGTGATTTCTTCGATATGTTTGTATCTACCGTTCTAACCATATCCTTTCTTTCCTTTTAGTTTTCAATGGTTGAGACAAGGCACAGTGCGATCCGTAAGGGGAAAAGGGTAGCTAACCCTTTTGCTACTCCCGAACCCGAAGGATCGACAGCAGAGAGTACCGAGTTCGTAGAGCCTCCTTTAATTTTAGTTGTTATGCATGCTTAATTAGTTGTCAGTTCCCTTATGTTCCTAGCCATTATCTCTCCGTGAATTAGCTTAAAAAATTATTGCTTGTAAGAGTTAGGTATTATGCTATGCTATTTGTGATATTTTGATTTTTGAGGACAAAAATCTTTTAAGGGGGATAGTTTGTAGCATTTGGGTTCCAAAAATTTATTTTCTATTTTAGAGATTTTTTTTATTTTTATTTAGTTAGCATCAATTATTTACTAGGATGTCTAATTGGGATCATAAGATTTTTTGCCTAAGACTATAAGTTAGATATAAGGGAATTAGACTGTATATAGTCTTTAGGGCCCCTAGATTGACCCTAGTGTGTTATTTCACCATTTTAGAATTTCCAGGATTTATTGAAGATTTTTAGATAATTATTATATATTGTTTCATTATTTCTTAAGCTTCTAGGAATTTATGTGAGTGCACCCGAGGGTATATTTTAGGTCAAAGAATTTATATAGGCTCTAGAACCCTTAAAATATTTTCTAGAATTTTCTAGGAATTTTTAGGAATTTTCTGGGATTTATTTGGAATTTTTTGGATTTTTCTGGAATTTTTAATTAATTTTTGAATATTAAAAACCTATTTTCTAATTTATTTACCCAGTCAGCCTCACGGGGGCCCACCCGTCAGCCGCTGGAGCGGAGTGGGCGGGCCCACGTGCCATAGAAAGGGGGCGGGTGCGATCGGTCTCCGAGCCGGGTTAGGATCCGAGTTCGACTCGGAGCCGCCCAAATCGTAGCCGAGCCGAGCTCAACTTAATATGGACCATCTGATCCAGCGGAGGGAGGTACTAGATTATGCCACGTGTCCCTTAGCCGCTGAGAGCCACCGACTCTCTCTATATATATATATTAGTTTTAGGTTTTCCGAAAACCCTTTATCTTTTAGCAGCTTTTTGTGGAGAGTTCCATTGGAGTTCTTCAACTTCGCGGGGGAATTGCCGTCGATCTAGACGTCCTTTTTGCGTGCCATTCTTTTCATTGGAAGCGTATCGAGGTTAGGTTTCCGAATATATAATTTGTTTTCTGATATTTTGATCTCGAATTTCTGAAGAATTATTTGAGTGTCGGTTGTCCAAAAATCAACACGTCGCACGGTTTTCGAGATTTCGAGCAATCCCGAACTCCGTTTCGCGATCCGTTTGAAGTTTTGGAAAGCTGACACTGAGATCTACAACATATAACTTTTCCAGAAATTCAGAGTTTCATCTAGTATTTTATTTTGTTTATAGAAGTCAGATTTGGTCAACGGTTCATCGATTTGGTCATGGTTAGCCATAATGGCAATAACTTTTGACCAAAGTATGATTTTGCGGCACGGTCGATTCCGGTGCACTCATGGCACTGAAATCTATTATGTCGCACACTCAAACTTGAATTCATAATGTTTGACTAGTAAGTCAACAGTATGTCTCGGTTTGCGTGCCACGAGTCCCGAATTTGGAACCGTGAATTTCCTTGGCCAAATTTTTGTGTGTAGATTGTTATTTCAGAATTAAATAGGTTAAAATAGGATTTTAGATGATTTATTCTAGAATTAGAATAGTATTAATTGATTTAACCCATTAGCCACTTTCTAGGATTTTAGAGTGGGAATCGTTGATCTAACTTGTGGTTTTTATGTGACGGGATAGATCGGGCTACGACGTCTTAACTTGTGACTTTATCATCTATCGGAGCAGGCAAGTATCACTATGACCTATGTTTCCTTTATTTTATGCTGCATGTATCTTCGTGTCGTCTTTTCACTATTACTTCCTTTTGGTTCATGATTGTCATTGCTCATGATTACTATTGTGCACGAGAGTTAGAATCGTTAGGATATATACATGTTCATCTTTTACTCATTGTTTTCTATCGTTTACAGTTTATCGTATTGCTAATGTTTATCATAGTGGACATGTATTGTGAGTGAGTCGGGCGGGGGAATACAACAAGTAAGCATGTGGTCAACGAATTGAATACAGACCCCTTATACATTGATTGCATAATATCAGTCATGCACCACACGTATGACTGACGGATATCCCAAGTCGTCTACATGCTGAAAGTTGGTATTCTAAAACACACAGTACACGTGACTTAATTATTGTTGCCATGTCGTCTATTGTTCTTCTTTCGTCAAGTTTACCTTCTTATTGTCATCATGTCTTAGTGGTATGTCAAAGTCTACCTTCATATTGTTATCACGTCTCAAAGATACTTTCTTATCATAAAATGTCATGCCTATACTTATCTTCAGTTAAATTCCTTTTATCTTTCCTTCATGCTTGTATACTATATTATGTAATGTAGTGTTATGGTGATCTTGCTCCAATCCTGACTGGATAACTATTTTTCAGCTTTAGACGAAGAGATTTGCCCCGAGGTCTACGGTGAGTATGTTGGATACACTGATGTCACTGGCGTACCCGGTTCCAGCACTGATGCGAATTAGCATATTTTCTTCCTTATGGATTCGCATTAGTTAGTAGTTATAGTTATGGAGTTTAGTTGTCTATTTTATTTTTCTGCTATCCGGGTTTGTTCCCGAGACTTTCTGAGTTGTAGTGGATTATTTCATATTTATAATATTGAGACTATTGGATATTTTAGTGATTTTGTTGGCATTAGTTGTGGATGATATATATGCGTGTTGTGCTTGTTGTGGACCATTGTTATCATAGACAGCGTACTACCGCCGATGCTGCGGCGTAGGCTGGACTTGGCCACGTACTCGTATCCCAAAATTGGGAGCGGGTCGTGACACGTGTCCCAAGTCTTATGCGGCCCAAAATTCATGCAGCCCAAATCTCATGCGGCCCAATCTGCATGCGGTTTCAGTCTCACCATTGGCTCTCAGGACACGTGTCCTCAGCCGATCAATCTCCCAGATTTATGGCAATCCAAGATCGGGTCGAATCCCAATGATCTGGGGCACGTGGCAGAAGAATAAATTTGATTTATTCGCAGATATTAGAGAATCATTATAAGGAAGATTTATGCCAATCAGCATTAATTGCTAATGGGGATTTGGTGTAATCTACCCTTAATGGTTCTGATTCGTCACAATCAGAAACGAACGGCCTGGATTGATCAATCCCCAGGCCGCCGCCATCTCCAAGAGCTGATCATTGGCAACCCTAGTGATCACACCCCACTATTATAAATAGCAAGGTGCTATTTCCTTATAATATATAGAGAGATATACAAAAAGAAAAAAAAGGAAGAAAAGAATATATATACACAGAGAGGCTTCCCCCATAGTCAGAGAGAAGAATATACATAGAGAGATAGAAGCCAGGAGAGCAATCAGAGAGAGAGCAAGAAGGCATTTCTTCGTCAACGACCAAGCAGATCTTCCCCGAGTCAAGGCTGCGTACCGATCGTCCAAGGAGTAAGGCAGAGCGGCTGTCGCTTTCCCGAGCCTCTATCGTCACCTCCCAGAATCTAAAATAAACAATCCTACTTAGACTGCTGTACCTAGGTTTTCGTCCCTAGGCTTTCTTTATACGAGCGAGTTTGTATTGTGAGTCTAAGTTCAGTCCTCCGATAATTGTTCTGTACTTTTACAATCAATGGCAAACAGCCGCATAGGATGTTCTAGCCGCATGGGCTTCCTAGCCGTATGGACTTCCTAGCCGCATAGACTTCCTAGCCGCATGGACTATCTGGCCGTATAGACTCTCTGCCACGTGTGCGACTCATTAATTGCTTTTGATTTGCTTTGGATTTAAAGCCGTCTTTTGGGGCAGGATCCCAAGTATCGGTTTTAAATATCCGAATTTTCCTCGATGACTGAAGAGTCGATTTTGTTTTTATGCAGCACGCGGATCAAAGCGTCCTCCTAACTTCTGCCTATAAATATGAGCGTTTTTGGTCAGAGAGACTTCTTTACTTTCTTCTGTCTTTAACTCTTCTTGCCCTAGGTTGCTATCTTCGTCTTCCTTCTCCGCTTATCAATCAACAATGGCCCCCAGGTCTTCCAAGGCTGCGGCGAAGTGTAAGGGAGTGGCTTCTTCGTCAGCCACGGCGCCTGAAGTTCACCCCGACGTTCACTCCACCATTGCTGGTAAGGGTTTGGACGGATCATATACTTTGAAACTCTAACAAAGACGGCTCTGTTACATTCTTTATGCACAAGCCTTTAATGCGTCCCTCGTCTTCATCGAACTGTTCAAATTGTATGGGCCGTATGTATGTCCCATATCCGAGCCGCATGGGGGTATACCCCATGTCCGAGCCGTATAGAAGTTTGTCTAGTAGCCACATAAATACTTCACAACTGAACCGCATAATGACCCTTCGAACAGAGCCGCATAAGTCCTTCTGAATCAAACCGCATGAAACCCTCTTCAAACAGGGCCGCATAAGCTTATCTGGACTGGGCTGCATATGGTTATGCAAAATCGAGCCGTATAAGCTCCTCTGAATTGGGCCGCATAATGCTCCGCTAAGCAGAACCGCATAAGCTCATGCTAAACAGAACCGCATAAGCTCACGCTGAACAGAGCCGCATAAGCTTACGCTAATTATTGCCGCATAAGCTCATGTTCAAACAGAGCCGCATAAGCCCATGTTCCAACAGAGCCGCATAAGCCTAAAAAACACCTAAGTGATTTTTGTTTAGCCATCTTCTGACTTGTTTCTTTTGTTCTTTTCAGTGAATCTACCAGTCAATCCAGTGAGAGAACCCCTGGTGGGTTCGGCCCAATCTGCTGTGGGGGTACGATTCGACTACTTAGTCCAATATATGGCGAATCAGCTTCCTCTAGATGAGCCTTTGGAGAGACTAAATGCTATCAAGAACCAGCCCTTCTACTTTCTCTGCGCTATGATGAACTCAGGAAAATTGGAGGGGAAATACCTGAGCCGACGTTCCTTTTTGGGGATGCTTTAGCTGTAAAGAACCCTCGAGTGCTGGATATATCCGAGAGTTGGGACTTTACTCTTGACGGGGTGGCGATTCACATCCCTCCAATGGAGTATCATTTTCCTCTGTCATGGTTCAACATGTTACCGTTGGACAAAAAGATGGTGGACTCCTTGACACCAAGCAAATCGGGGATCATTGTGGGTAATATCTATTACAACAGGAATTTGGGGTCAGCATATGCGGGAAGGGAACCGGTTAGTCGGTACGTGATGGGACTGGCCCCGGGTACCTTCATAAATGTATCGGGTCCCAACTTCACATTCTCTCAAGCTGATACCTTCTTGAACCAGCTTGCTCGAAAGGGATCTTATCCCGTAGGATGGTTAGCGCTGCTGAACTGGATAAACCCCATCCTTGCGTGGGCCAACTTGACCACGTAGATTCTGCGGAGGTATGAGATTCCCTTACGTGAGATCGGCCTCTATCACGCCATTCGGGGCACCTGTCACAGTCTACCCATAAACAAGCCGTTGTTCATGGCTCTCCTAGAGATGTACAACAGGCAGACGGGAACCTTCTTCACACCTGGAGGGGAGCTGGGACTCGCTCTCCACGAGATGCACGATATTTCCAAGCTGTCTTGGGAGGAAGAAGTCTTTGAAGTGTACACCCCTACGAACGAAGAGCTCGAGGGTCTGGATCGGCAGTTCCCGGGCTTTGTTGCCTTGTATCGGGAATTGTTATGTCATCACAGCACTTATCACCAGATGGCCATCAAGAAGGATGGCAGCTCGGAGGTGAGCATTCCTCATTCCAGGTCATGGGTCTCATACCTTTTTACCCTTGGTGCCTCAGGCCGGGTTTCTTTTTAAGATCCTCAAACCCCAGAGGAGGTACAAAACCTGGCGTCGACTGCCAAGAGATCGAGGTCCACGGGCGACATATTTGGGAGTCGAACTGACTCCTTCAGTTATTTTTATCATGGTACTCGGCGACTGTCAGAGAAGGCACTCTTGGCAAGATTCCTGATGGTGTGGCTACGTAAATGCGTGGTCTCAGGAGGGGCAGGTTCCATTGAGAGGATCAGCCGCCACTTTATCCTCTCCGCCGTAAAGCTGGTCTTTGGGGTCAGACTGACCCTTCTTCCGGCCATGGTGTGCAGCATACACCACGGCCTTCGTGCCTTTTCATCCAAGGTCATCGCCCGTGACACGGCGATGGATTTTGAGCGCATAGAGCTGCCATACCATTATTTGATAGGGGTGGCTGTTAATGCGTTGCCGGTCTTTGATGAGGCCTGGAGCAGAAGATGGCATCACGGCTGTTGATGCTTTTATTTTCTGATTCCACCATCAACCTTGGGACTGTAGCACCATGCCAGCCTGTCGGAGGGCGCTAGTGAGAGTGGACGGATACGACTTTTTTGTATCTGTTTGTAAGCCCCCTAATTTTCTACTACGGTTTTTTAATTTAAAATATATGTTTGTATTTATTTTTGTACTTCGTATCTACACGTCGCATACGAATTCGCATTTTTGTATTTGCGTAGCGTGCGAGAATTGCGTTTCGTAATTTCTCGACAAGTGCGAATATGTGTCGAGGTACATATGTTAGAAAAATATTTTATTATAAATTTTATTTTTATAGGAAAGGTACATGTTCAAATAATATATGATATTTTTAATTTCTAAAAAAAGTTATTTGTCGTCGTTTAAAAATGAGTGGTGATTTGCAAAATTGTGGTTTATACGAAATATTTCCAAAAGATTTGCGAAAAGTGATATTTGCTTATTAATATATTTGGTTATTATAAAAGCTAGTTCATAATTAATATTTAAGTATTTATTGGGATTTTCTAAATTAATTATTACCATATTTATTTAATTACGAAAATGATATTCAGGATTTTGTTAATTTTAATATTTGATTAAATATGGTAATTTAAATTGCAAAAGATTTTATTGACTTTATTTAAAATAGTTTAAATTAAGTATAGAATTTATTTAGATTGGATTTGATTAGGATTGAATTAGTTTTATCGGTTTGAATTAATTGGTGATTTATCTATTGGGGATTTAAATAAATCCCAGTCCCTATCCAACTGGGAATTCCCACCTCCTATAAAAGGAGAGGTACTCCTCCAGAAATTTTTCATCCACAACAACTCGTGCATCGTGTCCGTGTACGCGTCCTACTCTTATTCCATATTTACAACTACATTTTTTCCATCACGGTGTCGACAACCCCGACACGATAAATCAATCCTATCCGATAATCATCTACCTCACTGTCGACGAACCCGTCGCCGCCACCACTGCCTTCTCGGACTCCCGTCAAACACCGACCACAGCTGTCACCACCGAACAACCATCGCCACCACCATCTACATTTCCGGCAAAACCCAGCCACTCCGGCCACAACCACAAACCACCATTATCAACTTCCTGACCACGGTTAACCCCGACGCTACCACCGTACCTATCCACCGCCGTCCTCCCGGCTGACCCCGGTCCCAAACCAACCACCACAGCCACCAAATCCAACACCCCAAAAAAATAAGAAGAAAGAAAAGCATCACCTGGTCGCTTCCGCTGCCGTGCGTCCGGCGATTGCCGTGCCGAGATCCCGACCACCACGGGGAGGCAAGCTTCCCCCGAGAGTACCCCTCCACCACAGATCGGGAGCCTCCCGCCATGACCACGCCGGTGAGCCTCCGAGAGCCGACGACCGCGTACGTGCGGCCAGCTCTCCGACGTTGCTGCGGCTTCCCAAGCGTCGCACCCCGCGCGTCGCCCTCTGGTCCGTCGACCTCCACGGGAGTAGCGCCCGACCGGCGTGCCGCGTAGAGCCCCCAGCCGGAACCCTCGCAGCCGCCGCCTCCGCTGATTTCCCCCTCCGCCTCTTCCTCGCGATGGAGCTCCCCCGCCAAGCAGCCCTCTCCGCCTGCCGAGCTTGGTGCCGCCCCCATCGGTGTCCTTCGGGACCACCGGCGTCAGCGCGCCGACCGCCGGCCACCGGTCCATCCGACTGCCCCTCCCGGTAACCCTCTCCTGCTACTTCATCTCCTTCCCATTTTTTTTGTGAAGTAAAGAACAGTGTAGATCCTTTAAGTTTATATTATTATTAATACTATTATTATTAAATATTATTATTATTATTATTATTAGTATTAAAATGATTACTATTATTATTATGTTTATTATTATCATATTATTGTTATTATTTATTATTCTTTCTATTATTATGATTTTTCTATATCTAATTTTAATGTATAAATTTGTTGTATATTATTACTACTATTATTTGATATTTTGTCAATTGCATTATTATTATTATTAAGTAGTACAAATATTGTCTAGCTAATTTTAAGCAAATTTTAAATATTATTCTCGATTTGGTGTATATATATAGGTTATAATTTTTTTTGGTCTAAAGGATGTAGTAATATTTTTAAATAATTATCGAAAAATATATTTTAAATTGGTGGAATATAGTATTTACCTAAAACCATATTTTACAACTTAGAGTACTTTTGCCTAAAAACATTTTGTGATTTTAAGTATTTTCCTAAAACAAATTTTGAAGAATAAAAATCTAGTTTTAAATTATTATTATTATAAAATATTTCTAAAAATTTGCATATGTAATTGTCTTCACTAATTATTTCAAATTATCTTAGTTAATCACGACTAATCCCCACTCCTATGTTCTCGTAAAATTTGGAGCCGTACGCAATGACCATGGCTAATGGACAAGATTGGACTTGTCGGATTTTCACACCACACCAGGCGACACATCAGGCAAGATACCTTGCCACAATTTACTGTTTATAAATTAGTCTGCATTTTATTTATTGCATATCACTGTGTATCTATTTTCTGTACTTTTAGCTGTACCATTATTACAGTTCCTGACTTACTGCCTGCTCAGTGATATTAGCTGTACCTTGTTATTTATCCTTTGATTGCATATGGACTAGAGTTAAGGGACTACCACTAGTTTAGTGCATTACATAAACTTTGACACTGTTGTGCCACGGGATGTGAGTTATGAGTAGCATATAGCATCCGGACTTGCGTGTTGGCTGATCACTGATGCGTGCAGGACGTGTGTTAGGTCTAACTGTCAATAGTTGCGTGTTAGAAGACTTGACGGTTAGTAGTGTTACATGGTCGTGGATGCGACATGATAGGTACATTGGGTGGGGAGGACATTTTCTTGTCTTATGGGCTTCGATTGCACTTCTCTTGTAACCCGGAAGCTCCGCTGGAGATATGGGTATGAGCCTCTCAGGTTGGCCACTGTCGTTTTTGGACGTCATGCTCTTAGGTCACTGGTGCCCAAGTGGGGACTATACCAGATCCTATTTACAGCCAGGGCTCATGCGACGAAAGGTTTGTTCTCACTGCATGTTCACTTTAATATGGTTAGGTTACCTTATTGGTGTCTTGTCACTTTCTTTGATTGTGGCATACTTTATATTCAGTATTTATATGGCATGTTATTGTATCTTGTTACGTCCCTCTGAGGACCTGGTTATCTCGCCAGGTGTGTGTGTTCTTGTCTTTCGCAGGTGTTCTAGCCGTGGCTATGATTGTCACTATCTCTTCGAGGATGATTGCGCTTTGATCGTCTTCGCTTCGCCCGCCAAACTCATTGTATTTTACAGGTATTTTTCCTTTCTTGTTGGTAGTGGATTTGTCTCCGCCCAATGATTGTATACACGACAAATTCAAAGTTGCTTTTATATCATGATTTATCTTTGTGGATGAGATTTAGTACCTTGGTTACTATATTTTACAGCTCATGTATATATACGAGGGTCCATATACTTCGTATGTATACAGCTGGCATGATTACGTTTTAGTCCTACATATTTTGGGACTGGGGCGTTACACTGTTCCTCATTTTACCGTAGAAGAAGTGAGAGGCATACATATTGATGGAACCGAACCTCCTTACCTTCTGTCTGAGAAGATGCTTCTTTGGTTGCGCAATATCTGTCCCGCACACCTAGTATACCGTAATCGCAATAACGTCTACCTAGAGCCCTACTTGTCCAGCAGGTTCTCCCGCCAGTTCGGGTATAGCCAGCTATTCTTTGACAGTCCCAGCTCTTGCCTGGGCTTTGAAGGTAGCATCCTGGACGGTATCAGGGCATGGCATTATTACGATACGGTTCATACCCGAACCAGTTTCTCAGTTCCTGATACTCAGGCGACAGAGGAGATTTTGTACATGGCGGTCCTATACCATGTTACGGCGAGCAAGCCTCCCGTTAATTTTGACCCGAGTACCAGTTTTATTATTGGTACTGGCTTAGAGGAGAAGCCCAATGGGTCTAAGACGAGGAAGATGAGGGCGAACACGGTCCCTGTGCTTGACTTTGAGTCCACAAATACGGACAAAGAGGATGAAGAGCACGATGCTGATAACTCTCTCCCCCCTGCGGAAGAAGTGATGGCGGATCAGCCGCCTGTCGTGCTAGATGAGAAGGTGGCAGATCAGCCGCCTGCTGTACCAGATGCGGTGATGGCCGATCTGCCGCCTGTTGCGTCCTGTCTTTCACGCAAGCGAGGCAGGCGTGAGTCTATTGGTGGCGTAACCTTCTCTGTGAACCGGGCTGCGATAAGACGCCGCGGGCTGCTCATTAAGGAGAGAGGCGAGGGTGATGATGCTGTTTCGGGGGTGGGTTAAATTGCGATCCTCTCCCTCTTTAGCCCTTTCTCTTTTTGAACTATGATCTAATCATTTTCTTTCTTCCCTGTAGGCGTCAGAAAAGTTAGACTCTCGAGAACCTGCCGCGGTTTCTGAAATCGATCCGGTCCTGAGCACTTTGATTAATGACATGTGTGCCAAAATTATTTCGACGACGGCTGAGGGATCTCATGTTGCTGAGGTCTCAATCCAAGGTGACGGGGTCTCTGCTAGACCCATCTACGAGATTGTTGATTTTCGGCAGGGTGACGCTGACCTAGCCGTATCTCCTTCCGGGGCGGCTGAGGCAGAGGAGCCAGCTGAATTTGGCTTAAAAGTCTCTAGTGAGGGGACTACGGCTGTTGTGAGCGAACCTCAGCCTCCACAACCCTCCCCTAGTAAGATAAGCCAGATCTTGACTAGTGAGGAGGCTCATTTGCTCTATCATCACATCCTTCGGGTTAGGTTGATTGATGGTTGCTCTGGACATACAGGTCCTGCCTCTTCACTGCCAATGACAGATATCGTCCGGATAGGCTCTGCCAACGGGGATCTGGTTGAGGGGACTGTGCCCCCTCCCTTTCCAACTTGTATTGAGGGGCCTCCTGCTGGATCGAATTCGGGAGATCAGATTGCGGTACAGCCGGGGCGTGGAACAATGGTCTCTGCGTCCTCCTCTGCTTATGTGGCTTCGAGGGTCAACCTTTTCGCCTTGTCGAGTATCCAGGTTCTTCGGGCCGCGGAGGAGGAGTTAGCCGCTATCCAAGCGTCTTTTCGCTCGAAATTTATCTCCCTGGTGGCAGGGGTAGCAAGTTCTGGTGCGTCTCCTTCGACACTGCCAGCTACACTTCCTTTTACGCCGTCCTCTACGAAAGTTTTGGATGAGGCGTCACAGGACATGGTTGACAGTTTCTACCGCCACTTGAAGAGAGGGGTCGAAGCTACGGTGGAACGGGGGACCCCCTTTGCCTTGGCCCGACAATGTGCTCGTGGCCAAATTGAGATTCTTAAAACCCTCCTTGGTGGGGCAGGGATAGTTGCGCTTCTGGAGCCTAAATTGCTAGAGGCTGATCAGCTCGTGGCCCAGTTTCTCGTGCTGCGACAAGCTGATCTGTCTGCAGCCATAGAGCAAGAGCGTGACTTCCTCACTACTGTCCTGGAGAAGGTAAGGGCTGTACGAGATAAGTCTAAGCCGGTTATAATGAAGGACCTTGGCGACCTATCTCTCCAGTATGACCAGTTGAGCCACCGGAGCGAGGATTGCATGGCTCGGGAAGCGGCTGCCTCCCGCGGAATAGTCGATTCAAGGGGACAGATCCTCGAGCTCCAAAGGAAGCTAGTTTTCTTGGAATCTGAGCTCGAAGCCTCCCGTGCAGATAAAGAGCTGATCGTCGAGGAGGACGAAAGGGTGACTCGAGCTTCGGCTAGCCTGGTGCATGCTTTGAAGAAGCTTGAGGATGGCTGGCGGGCTCATGCGCAACTGAAAGATGCGGAGCGGCTGACTCATGAGGTCGAGCACCGGGCCAAGCAGAGGTTCGAGCGGTCGACTATCTTGTTAAGGGACCGTCTCATGGAGTTATGTATCGCCGAACCATAGTCAGCCTTTTCATTCTTTTGTTTATGTTCTTTTTCTTTTTCTTGAGAGGGACATGGTCCCAGAACATATAGTACCTTTGACTTACAAATAAAAGAGTATATTTTATTTTATCCTTCATTTGTATTGCTTATTATGTTTGTGGTGTTGTAGTATTTGCCCCACTGAAGACTGTTTGTGGACTTGTTACCCTTGGCATACCTTAGTTTTAGGTACGGATGACAAGTTTGATGAGGATACTTGGAGCAATTCCACGGTAAGATGGCCGTGGACGTCCTTGGTATCGGGAGAAATAATGCCATGGAGCAACTGGGCTCCCGGGGCATGATGAGAAATGAGGGGCATGTACTGGGAAACTTAGTTCAACATTTGTGGTCCACGGAGGACATTTGTGGGCCTATTATCCTTGGTGTACTCCGGTCTTGGGTACGGATAATAAGTCGAAAAAAAACCAACATACTTACTCAGAGGTAATGAGGACATGGTAAATATGAGGGTTTCTTCGATGGGGCCTTCCCACTCAGAGCTAATGAGGACATGGCAGGAGTGGGCTCCATGAAGGGGTACATATAACAACTCAGAGGTAATGAGGACATGAAAGTTCTACGTGAGGGGCGGTTTATTTTTGATGGAAGGGAAACAACTCAGAGGTAACATCGACGTAATTGTTTCAGGAAATTTGTGGATCTATTACCCTGTTTATGCACTGAAAGTGCGGGTATTGGATCATAAAGGGGGAGCTCTTTTAGGAGAAAAGTTCAGAGGTATGATCATACATGACTTACTACCTAAAAGATACGATATAGATTTATCTGTAGTGACCAGAGTGTGAGTTCAGCGGTACTTGCGGGTACATAACTCAATAATTTGAGAAATCTGGAGTCAAAATGTGAGTTCAGCGGTACCAGGGGTACATGACTCAACAAGCTGGGAGATTTAGAATTAGAATATGAGTTCAGCAGTACCAGAGGATACATAACTCAACAAGCTAGGAAATTTGGAGTCAGAATGTGAGTTCAGCAGTACCAGAGGGTACATAACTCAACAGTCTGGGAGATCTGGAGTCATAATGTGAGTTCAGTGGTACCAGATGGTACATAACTCAACAATCTGAAAGATTTGGAGGATGTCGGTTCAGACATAATACTTCTTCAGGAACTTGCCGTTAATGGACAATATGAGCAAGTCTCTATTTTATTTTGTGAGGCGAT
Organism: Iris pallida; assembly: GCA_029216955.1. Classification (NCBI taxonomy): domain Eukaryota; kingdom Viridiplantae; phylum Streptophyta; class Magnoliopsida; order Asparagales; family Iridaceae; genus Iris; species Iris pallida. Next base: position 20,852,820 of record JANAVB010026400.1, read on the forward strand.
AAGCTCCATTGGAGAATACGTCCTCGATGATGAATGGGCCTTCCTACTTTGGCTAGAATTTGTCGGCGGTTTTGTGAGTCATAACCATCGGCCTCCGTACTGCCAGAACGGGATCGTCCACTTGGAATATTCTGATTTTCACCTTCTTGTTGAAAGCTCCCGATATACGTACTTGGTATAGCTCGATTCGTTGTTGAGATAACAGACGTTTCTCATCTAGGGCCTCCAACTCTTGTAGTCGGCGATGGTGATTATCATCCGTCGTTAGTCGGTAGGTGAGAGCAACACGGAGTGAGAGGATTTGAGTTTCTAATGGGAGAACTGCCTCGCTACCATATACCAGAGAGAATGGTGTGTTCCCAGCGACCGTCTGTACTGTAGTACGGTACGCCCATAAGCATTCGCCAAGCTTCTCATTCCAATCGCATTTGTTGGAAGACAGGAACTTCTTGAGCAGCTTGATTATAGTTTTATTAAATGCTTCTGCCAACCCATTCGCTGCCGGATTGTACGGCGTTGAACCAATATTCTGGATCCGGTGTTTGTCGCAGAACCGATAGAAGGCGTGGCTTGCGAACTGCAGACCGTTGTCGTGGATGATCCTTCGGGGCAGTCCAAAGCGATAGATGACGTGATGTTTGAGAAAGCTGATCACGTTTGAAGTCTTCACTTCTGCCAGCGGAATAGCCTCCGTCCATTTGGAGAAGTAATCTATGATTACGAGTATGAATCGATGTCCTCGAGACGAAGGTGGAGTGATCGGACCAATGATATCCATTCCCTATGCCTCGAATGGCCGGGATGCTACCGTCAAATGTAGAAATTCGGATGGTTGATGGATGAAATCTGCGTGGACTTGACAGGCTTTGCACTTTCTTGCATAGTCTATCGCATCTGTAACCATCGTGGGCCAGTAATAGCCCATTCGGCGAAGGCGGTCTTACAATTTCGGGCCAGGCTGATGGGCCCTGCAGACGCCGTCGTGAGCTCCACGTGCAACTTATTTGGCTTCTGTATTTGACAGACATCGAAGCAGTAATCCATCGTATGATCATCGATACAGCATTTTTGTCTCCGTATCGTAGAAGAATCTGGGGTAACGCCTTCTGATGGAAGTGGCTTCTTTTGGATTCTCCGGCAAGATGCCGTAGACTACGAAGTCAATGAATGGCTGTCTCTAGTCTGTTGCTTCGTCGACTGTCAGAGCGGAGTAACTCTCATCACATTGAACATTGTTCTTGGGACAGACCAATTCGTGGCCTATTACGTCCACCAAATGATGAGTATATTTTGGGACCGCTAGAGAAGCGGCAAGACCTGCTAGGGCATCGGCTTCGATATTTTGGAGTCTGGAAACATGTTCTATGAAGAACCCTTCCAAGGATGAGATGATATCAATTGCTATCTGGTGATAGGGGATCATGTCTTCATGACGAACTTCGTATGAGCCTCGGATCAGGTTAACGATTAGCTGCGAGTCGCCGTATGCTTCCATATACTCTACCCTCAGCTCTTTTGCTAGTCGTAGGCCAATGACTAAAGCGTTGTACTCGGCCACATTGTTTGAACAGGGCTCTGTAAAGGAGTAGGCCCGATTGATCACTAGCCCGGAGGGAGAGATTAGCACTACTCCGACTCCAGCGACGATGTTGCCCTTGGGCCCAGTTCTGGAAGCGCCGTCGAAGAACATTCGCCATACGATATCATGAGAGGCCACATTTGAATTGGCGACCTCATCTGGAATCTCTTTGTCTATTCTGGTTGACTCCGAACCTGGATTAGCCGCTAAAAAGTCTGCCAGAGCTTGACCTTTAACGGCTTTCTGTGGGACGAAGATCATGTGGTAGGGGGACAGTAATATTGCCCAGGTAGCGAGGCGAGAGATGAGTGCGCCCGGCTTAGTCATGAGGACCCTAAGGGGGTTGACTCTTGATACGACATGGATGGTTTGTCCCGTGACGTAGTGTCGCATCTTCTGAATGGCGAACACCAGAGCAAGACACTCTTTTCTACGGCAGTGTACCGATGCTCCGGCCCCATCATCATTCGGCTGAGGTAATATATAGCTTGCTCATGGCCTGCATCATTGTTTTGTGCTAGTAGAGCACCGAGAGAATGCTCTATTGCTCGCACATAGAGCAGGAATGGTTTTCCAGTAACCGGGGCCACCAGGACTGGAGGGTTCATCAAGTATTCCTTGATGCTGTCGAAGGCGCGCTGACATTCTTCATCCCATACGAATGAAACACCTTTTTTCATGAGGTGGGCGAATGGCTGGCATTGTCTGGAGAGGTTAGAAATAAACCTCCTGATGTAGGCCAGCCTTCCTTGAAAGCCTCGGAGTTCACGAAGATTTCTCGGGGGACCTATCTCCATGATTGCTTTCGTCTTCTCACGGTCTATGTGGATACCCTGAGAAGTAATGATGAAACCCAAGAACTTTCTGCTGGATACACCCAAGAAGGATTTTGTGGGATTCATCTTCAAATTATGCGCTCGTATCAGGTCGAACACTGTCCTCAGATCATGCAGATGATCTTCCTTCGAGCGGCTTTTGACGGCGATGTTGTCGACGTAGCATTCCACTGTCTTACGTAGGTGGTCTCTGAAGATGATGCTCATAGCTCTTTGATAGGTGGCGCCAGAATTCTTCAAACATAAAGGCATGACTGTGTAGCAGTATGTGCCAATTGGTGTTCGAAATGATGTATGCTTTTCGTCATCAGGGAACATCTTGATTTGGTTGTACCCCGAGAAACCATCCATGAATGACATACGTTCGAAGTCGCAGGTGTTGTCAATCATGATGTCTGTGATAGGGAGAGGAAATTCATTCTTGGGACATGCCTCGTTCAGATTGCAGAAGTCGATGCAGATTCGAATCTTTCCGTTCTCTTTGAGGATTGGTACTATATTGGCTACCCAGTCTGGATGCTGTTCCTCGCGGATGAAGCCGCTAGCTATCAGTTTGTTGACCTCAGCTTCAATAGCATTCATGATGTCGGGACAGAACCGTCGTCGCTATTGCTTGACTGGTTTTATGTCCGACCGAATATTGAGTTTGTGAAGTGCAACCTCTGGATTCAGTCCTGGCATGTCTTCGTAACTCCAGGCAAACACGTCGATGTATTCTCTGACGAGTTGCAGTAGCGATTCTCGCTCTTCGTCTGTCAGATTCTTGCTGACGAAGATAGGCTTTGGAGAGGACTCATCACCGAGATCAACTTGTACAACCTCATCTTCGGTGGGAGGCTCCCTTTGTTAGAACCGCTTCTTCCATTACGCATCTAGCTGTTGTACCCACGGCTCTAACTCAAGAAGTTCAGGAATGTCTTCATCTTCTTCGTAGGCGTCGGCAAATGCCATATTGACGGACCATACTTGCCTGAACATGTCCCCAATACTGTCGTCTGAATCAGAAGTTGGCGACTCAGACGAATGAGAGTGACATTCGCACTCCTCATCGGAGCTCTCCGGGGTTGCTGTAGGTGTAACATAACCTAGCCTACATCTAGTCTTGTTGTAGTAATCTCGTGGTTTCCCAGCGGGGACTGACAATTGTAAAGGTAACCGCCGTCCAGTGCCGAAGTTCAAACCTGGAGTAGTTTCCAGATTATACCCCTGTTTTTGCATAAGGTACTTGGATCGGGAACTATATAGATAGAGGGGAAATCTTCCGATGTCGGGCTCGAGCTCAACTTCTTCTATCTTGAAGGGTTGTAGATCATTCTTCCGGCCGAAGATGATTGGGTGATCCTCTCCCTCGATTATGTGGTAAGCGTCTTCCACTGGAGTAAGCTGGTTTGCGGTGTAGACATTTGTCACTTGTGTGTGCAGGTAGGTGCCTATACCGTGTTCTATACCATATATTGTACAAAGCTTATTAAGCTCGAGGTAGTTCAAAGATAGCCCTTTATTGATGAAATAAGGTATCTTTTCCAGTGGGATTACATCATCTGCGGATGGAACATCAGTGTTAGCAGCCACATACTTGGCCAGCTCTGGCTCTTCTTCAACCACCCCCTGTGTCAATGTAGATTGGGAGGATGACTTGGGCAGCTTAATCATCATGGGCTTGAGTATCTTCTTCGACAAGGTGCCTTTTTGACTTCTCGTACAAGCATGAGTCGGAGTAGTAAGTTTCAACCCCTTTAAAGGGGTCGATGTCGGCAAATTCTGTCCTCACGAAGCCTTGCTTATCGACGTACTTGAAGCATTGGTGCAGTGTGGAAGGCACGATCATGTAATCGTGTATCCAGGGATGCCCCAGGAGAATATTGTAAGAAGTATCCATATCTATGACATAACAGGTCACTTCTGATTGAAGATTGCCGATTTGGCATTTCAGACGAATCTTTCCGATCGGATAGCTTCTGCCTGAATTAAAACCGCTAATGGAGGTGCTTGTCGGCGTCAGACGATGCATTGGGATGCACAGATGGTGTAGCAGGCTCTTTGGGATAATGCTTATGGAAGAACCGGGGTCAATGTGTATTCGATCCACCATGATATCGCCAATATACCCAGTATAATACAGAGGGCGATCATGCAGGTTGGTCTTGATAAGAATATCCTGCGGAGTGAAGACAATGTTGGGCATTGCACCTGTGCAAGCGCTATCTTGAAGATCTGTAGGCGAGCCCTTCCCAGTGAGATTGGACTGAGCCAGATATACGTCGGCATTCTGGAGTGCCTGGCGCAGTACGATACGAACATCTTTAGAGAGTCTTAGGCGCTCGTATAGTGATAATTTGTCCGATGTGTTGGCCAATTGTGCCAAGATGTCAAAGTTGTATGACCTCTCCAGCCTATGAGGCATCTCTCTTCGGAGCGGTTTGTCAAAGCGAGTCTCCTTCGGCCTAGACTTGTTGGTCGTCGAAGGCTGAGAAGGTCTTGGGGCATCAGCAGCTGTCGGCTGATGATCTTCAGTCGAGTTACCCGGTGGAGGTTGGGTTTGTGCGCCGGATCGGGTAACAACAACAGTAGCTTCTTCGACCTCTGCCGAGATTGTGCGACATGATTTGACTTTTCCACTCTTCTTTTTGTTGGTGGCGGGTGGTGCGGACTGAATTACTTCCGGTACCAGATCCGGGTGGACCCACATGACCTCCCCTCGTGATGTGGTAAGGGGTACTAGACCAGCAGCCTAATCTTGGGGAGGTGGATGGTTTGCGACTTCCATTCTTGCCCTGGAGATGGGCACTACTCCATCTTGAGTCTTTGTCGGAGGAAAGTTGCCAAATTGTACTGACACCATATTGGCTGCTACGGTCACCTCTTCGAAATCATTGGCCAAGGCCTTAGAATCGATGAGATGCTGGTTGTATCACTTCAGTTGGTAGCAGTCTTGTGTAGCATGGTGGACATAGCGATGATAGTGGCAGTACTTAGGGCCATCCATCTCTGCAGGACGAGGTTCACGTCTTGGAAGAGGGAGCCGGATTCGACCTCCTTGTATGAGCATGTCCAAGATGGGCTTAACATGGCCGTCTTCGAAGGAATAGGTCATCTAAGGCTACTGCTTCTCTGCCGGCTTCGGTTCAGGCTTCAGAGCTGTGTCAGCCACCATAGCCTGCTTCCTCTTGTTGTCTCGATTGTTGGAGGGGTTACCACCAATACTGCTGTTAGTGTTAGGGCGTTTGCCCTTATCCTCTCCTTTCGAGACGTGTAATCCCAGTTGGCGGGCTTTCTTCAACTTGTCTTCTGTGCTAGTGGCGCTAATAATGAAAGTCTTCCAATCCTTAAACTGACTTTCGCCCATCTAGAGGCTGATTGTGGAAAGCAGCCTCTTTTGGCAAATTTTAATCAAGGAGGAATCGGGGTTACCGGAAGGCAACTTCATCGCGGTTTGACAAAACCGTTCGATATAGTTCCTTGTCAGCTCCTTTTCTCCCTGGAAAACATCCATAAGGGTGGACATCGTCACGTCTTATCCTACTTCGTAGAACCTTTCCACAAACATGCGTTTGAAGCCGGCGAAGGAATGGATGCAGTTGTCTGGCAAGTTACGGTACCAGTCAAAGGCGACCCCTTCCAATGCTCCAATGAATAACCGCGTGAGGATGGCATCGTCATGAGGCAGATGGTCGATTTTGACTTCGAAGTAGGTGATGTACCTGCTTGCAGATGTCTTCCCGTCATACGGATTGATGTTGAATGGTTTATATCTAGGTGGAATGGGAACATCTCCCCATGCAGCAAGATACGGTTGTCGATGTTGTCGGAGGATTGTCGTCCGGGTTTGGTGCAGCGGAGTTTGAGTCCGTATTGATCGCAGGACCCAAGCTTGTTTGGCCAGGTGTCCTTCCTTGCAGAGTTGGAAGGGCCGCTTTGATCTCTTCCACGGACTTGACCAAGGCATGCAGTATGGCCTCCAGAGTATCGATACGTTGGCGATCACTGGGACCGTCTTGGTTGCTGTCTGTCATGAATACCGTCCTCACACGAGAGATGGAAGAAACGGTGGAGGATGTGCCCTCTGAGTCATACCCTTGTGCAGAGAAGTCGTCAAGGTATGTGGAAATGTTCTCCTCTGGTTCAGACTCGGAAGGAGTGGTACCTCCAGCTTCAGAGCCTGTCTCATCTTGAAAGTTTTGGACATCACCGGGGACGTCGGAACCTGCTGCATCTGTTGGAGGAATCGTTTCCCCTGGATTATCTTCTTGGAACACCGGGTTATCGCGAATGTTTGGAGGAGTGCTACCCCCAGCTCCAGCACCTTCCAGAGATGTGGACGACGATTCTTCAAGCGTGGCAGATTTGTCTTTGAGCGAGTACCTTGGAAAACTCCTCCTGTGGCAGTCGTGGACAACCGCTTAGAAGAGAGTTTCTTGGTTGAGATTTTAGGGCTGGAGACGTTTGTTTTCTTTCCTCTCCCGCTGTCAGGGATCCTCTGAGTAGAATTGCAGGAGGCAACGAGAAGCGCTTCGTCTTCTGAGCTTGGGTGTTGCAGTCGTTCGAAGACGGATTGCCGCTCCTCTTGTGTGGCCGCCTTGCTGCAGCAGCAGTTGACAATGACTTGAGTGCAATAATGTCCATGAGAGGACTCTCTGCACACCAAGTTTTCGTCTCTTTTCTTGCGCTTGTGAAGAATTATGTTGCACAAATCACTCGCTTTGTGGGCCCGGGAGTCCTGAGCACATGAGTGTGTTGGCATCCTGCCTGCTCCCTGATGTGGGGGTAGTACGAGTACTTGCCCTTGATCATAGTTGGGAGATTCTTGATAACTATCCCGTTCATTGGCCGCCGAGGGCTGGACAAGGATAGTTTTATACAACTTTCTATCAGGGGCCCGCGTAATAGTCAACGGAATGCCCTGATAGTCAGAAGTTGGGACAGCTGACTGGGCTTGGCGAGCCCGCGCTGCCCGAGACTTCTTCCTTCTAGCACCTGAGAGTGCATAATAGGAAGAGTCCATGGAGACTAGCACATGAGAGCATCTGGGGTCAGGATCACCCGAGAGATGGTCGAAGACCGAACCTGAGCCGCATGAAGCAGATGGCCTGCGGCTGAGATGTTTATCCGTATAGCCTGTCTGCATGCGGTTGGCAGTTTACATGCGGCTGGGAGCTGTATTGGCGGCATGGGCCTCTTCCATGCGGCTGGAAGTCATAGTGGCCGCATGAGCATCTTCCATACGGCTGGCAGCACTGGCCGCATGAGCCTTCTGTCTGCGGCTGGCTTTTGTGGCCGCATGAATCTTCATACGGCTAGCGCCCTTATGCGACTTCTTCCTAGACTGTGTAGAGTCACCTTTTGCCCCTGTAAGTCCAGCATCGTAGTGTTTTCCTCTACCGGACTTGGGGACAGCAGAGTCCTTTATGGTCTGAAGTGGGGCCGCAAGAGGGTCTTTTTCGCCGTCTTGGGCAACAGAGAGTACTCCTTCAAGAGCTTGAGGTGGAGCGAATGATTTAGACCCCCACTCCCTGCAGGCCTTCTTCGTGCGTGCTCGCCGCTGGACCGGGCCAGCGCTCCCGTCGGAGAGCATTTCTTCAAACACCTACTGGTCGAACCGGGCGACCAACATTTGTTGAGTGGAGCCAAGTATGGCTGCGTCCAATTACGTCACCAACTCCTCAGCCGTGGAGAAGTTAGTCCCCAGCAGAGTCTCCATCGTGTTTTCCACTGATTGTAAAAGTACAGAACAATTATATAGGAGGACTAAACTTAGACTCACAATACAAACTCGTTCGTACAAAGAAAGCCTAGGTACGAAAACCTAGGTACAGTAATCTAAGTACGATTGTTTATTTTTGATTCTGGGGGGTGAGGTAGAGGCTCGGAAAAGCGACGGAAGCTCTGTCTTACTCCTTGGACGATCGGATGTAGCCTTGGCTCTGATGAAGAAATGCTCTCGGGATGCGTAGAAAGAATCCTCTGTCCGTGCCTTTGTCTCTCTATGTGTCCAGCCGGGTGGAGAGAGTCTCTTTTGTAAGAGAATGGCACCTTGCTATTTATAAGAGTGGGGTGTGATCATTAGGGTTTGCAATGATTGTCATTTAAAAAGTCAGCGGCCGATAATCTGGACCATTAATCTTGATTGCAACAAATCTGGGCAGTTAATTTTTGATTGCGCCAAATCTGTATGGGCAATTAATGCTGATTGTAATGAATCTTCATAATTTGTCATGACAAGCTCGGATCTCCCGCCACGTGTTCAATTTGCTTAATTACCATAAATCTGATTTGATCCGAGTAATTATGATGATTATAACAAATCTGGGTTGTTATGATCTGCTAGCAGCCATAACTCCGAGGGGATAAGACCGCCACGTGTCTCAACTGTCATGAGGATCGCCACGTGTCTCAACTGTCATGAGGACCGCCACGTGTCTCAACTGTCGTGAGTGGGACGTCCTGACAGAGCCGCATGAATGCGGTCTCTAAATGAACCGCATATGGGTGGCCCCCCACACTCCTAGCCGCATGAAGGTAGCAGCCGCATGAGAGTGGCGGCCACATGAGGGAGATAGCCGCGTGAGGATGGCAGCCTCATAAAGAAGGCAATCGTATGAAGGGGACAGCCGCATGAAGGAGGCAGCCGCATGAAGGGGGGAGCCGCATGAAGGAGGCAGCTGTATGAAGAGGGCAACCGTATGAAGGGGGCAGCCGCATGAAGGAGGCAGCCGCATGAAGGAGGCGGCCGCATGAAGAGGGCAACCACATGAAGAGAGCAACCGCATGAATAGAGCAACAACATGAAGAGAGCAATCGCATAGGGGTGACAGTCGCATAGGCGGGACAGCCGCATAGGAGTGGCAGCCGCATAGGCGTGACAGCCGCATAGGAGTGGCAGCCGCATAGGGAGCTTTGGACTTGGCGGATCATGCCAGCTATAAAAGATTTTCTTCTTTTCCCAAGGAGCACGCCATCATGTCAGGGTCATCATTGTAAGCTTTATGTCAGAGTTGTCACTTCGTCTTTCTGTCAGAGCTGCCGTCAGGACTTTTAATGAGGCAGTGCTTTATGGCCAGCTGTAGAGGCGAACTGCTTAGGGTCACGTAGCTCCTTCCTGAGCCGCATGGAGCTATCCGAGCCGCATGAGGCTTTAAAGGACTTTTGAACCGCATGAATGTCTAACGGATTCCTGAGCCGCATGAGGCTCTTTCTATTTGAGCCGCATGGGCTTTCCTTGTTATTTTCCATGCTTCTACAATATATCGAAAACTTTAAAGGGGGTCTTGTAGAAGCATGAAAATTTCAACAAATAAAGCCATATGCACCCAAGCCAATGGAGGACAAATGCGCCCAAGTGAAGCTCCTATGTTCTCAAGTCACCCTGTGAAGCTCCTGTGCGCCCATCATCCTGTGAAGCTCTATGCGCCCAAGCCTGTGAAGCTCTATGTGCCCAAGCCACCCCCTGTGTAGGAGGGCGCATAGCCTGAAACAGGGCTATGCGCCCAAACCTGACTCGGTCAAAACCATGAACAAAATGTGCAGCGAAGCGTATGGCCACGTTAGTCTCCACGAGCAGTCGTGCGCCGAAGCATGCAGCCACGTCAATACCACGACCAACCCACGATCTCACAGCCTGTATGCGCCTACACCCTATGCGCCTAAGACAGGACTATACGCCCACATGAAAACCAGTGTGTTTTCCTCATATGGGTGCATAACATCATTTCAGCTTAAGAACGACTATAAAAAGGGGCCTCATCCCTCTTCAAAATACAGAACAGAGAGCATTTTCAAGAGCCAAATTGCTGTACTTCTTGCCAGTGAGCCTAGAGTTAGCAAATTTCTTAGGTTTTCTCCCACTTTTGTAATCGGAGTGTCAACGGAGTAAAGGAGCAACTGTCGCTCGATCTCCATCGTCCCATTCCCCAGAATTCTTTTTTTGTACTCGGGGATCCTCAGCACAGGATCTCTCAGGCGTACTCAATTTGTGGTGCCTTGCGCCAATAAAGAAAAGACAGTATTTTCTTCTACTTTTTTGTGTGTGTCCACAGATATGGATGGAAGATATAATGGAGGGGTCCAGGCTAGTACTTTTAGCATCCATGTCCACCTAGCCCGTTACGGGTACAGACTACGGAATACCGCCCTATGTTGCCACCACGCCGACCTCAGGGATCTCCACAGGCTTTTTCTCAATAGGCTCCATGAAAGTTTCCTGCTGGAGCGAAGCCAATGACTTCGAAGAGCCTCGAGTCTCATACTCAAAGGGTCCAGGAGGAGGGACACCTTCTGGGTCGGTAGTTTTAACAGCTGCAGTCTCCCCCCGGTCATTACGACTCAGGACATCTCTGGGGCAGGTTCCTCAGGAAGATCCCTGAGCCTCTCGGACCATGTGGGCCCTGCCTATAAAAGCAAAGCAGTGGTAAACAGAAAGTATGGAATGAAACCCTAAAAAGAAAATACTAAGGCTTACCCGTAAGGGGATCCAAAGGGTAGGGCACTTGGTTCTAATAAAGGCTGCTGGGAGGGTCCACCCCACAGAGGCACAACTATTCTTGTTCTCTTAATAGGAGGAGGGCTCACCCCTGTAGAAATCTGACGCTTCTGCGGTTTACTCAAGAGTACTTCCTCCCCTTTCCCCTCCCGCAATGAGCTGGAGCTATCGGTGGATTTTCTCTCCGATGATGCAGGCTCCTGGAGACGCTTTGAAGCCAGTCGAGGATTCTTAAACATTGTCCCCTTGAGCAAACTTAACTATCGATCATACTCCGGAGAGAAGTTGTTCGCAAAGCAGTTGAACTTCACAGCGGAATACAAGATATGAGTCTCCTCATGCATCGAGGGGATCATAAATTTTGCTCCAGTACCATCGGTATTATAATAACTCAATACCCTAGCGCCATCTGGTAGACTTCTTTCATAACCAAGACAGGGGCTTGGATTGTCCATCATGGTCTGGCTATAGTCTGACTGGCGGGCGAATTGGCTTGACAAATAAGGCTCCAAGTACACCCGATTCTGGTTTTGATACACCAAATACGGAGGATGGATGGACTGCAACCAGTAGATGTAGGAACGAATTGTAAAGCGCAATACTCTAGAGGGGGTGAATAGAGTAGGCAGCGAAAATTAGCCAATTAAAAATGTTAGCAGCAAGATCACAGATAATATATCATAATTAAGTAAATGAAAAGCAAAGATCAGTAAGCAAACGCAAACACAAGGATGTATACTGGTTTTCCTCTTGTGAGGACTAATCTAGTCGGAAGAACTTTAGCTTCCAGTGGAATCCTATTGGAAAATACCACAAGTTTTTATCCGAAGTTCTTGCAACTTCTGCAATGTGAGCTTTGATCCGAAGTACTCGACCAACTTTAATTGTTAAGTGTCTTTCTTCAATCAAACCTCTGATTATAATCACTCTGAAGCTTCTGGACCGTACCGCACTGGCAAATCGATAAAAGGATTGTAACTGGCTTGGTATTTAAAAAAGAAAGCTTTAAAACACTTTTGAAGAACGTATTAGGCTCAGAGAGAAGAGATAAGAAAGTGAATGAGTGAGTTGAAATGATCGAAATCCTTCTCTATTTATAGTTTTTTCAAAGGCAGAATTATGACAGAATTTAGGCAGAATTCGGGCAGAACACTTTGAGAAAATCTCGGGTGCATCCGTAACTGCACGAGGACCAAGTTCAAAATCCAACGGGCACTAACCGAAATTTGGCCGAATTCGGACCGAACTTTGGCCAAATTCTGTGGGAGTTCTGTTAGAGTTTTTACAAATTGTTTTTTGGGATTTTTGAAAAATCAGGCTGTTAGGAAGTTGTTTGGGCTTTTGTATGTGGGCTTGTTGTCAAAATGAAAGGGTATTTTGAAAACGTTTCTTGGGTATCCTATTTGCCAGTACGACGCAGTATACATCGTATTCCTAGACTCAATAAATATGGAAAATACATTGATAAAATAGAAAAACCAAAAGCCCTTTGATGACGCATTTCTTCTGATATTTGAGCAGACCTGAAGTCGCCTTTTTCTTTGACGGCAGTCGTCCAAAGATAAACAGATCTAGAAATCTGAATACCTTTCGATTTCTTGTATAATGCCGTCTTTGGCACATTAATAATTATTCTCCATTGCATATGTCCTGATTTGACAAAGCTTGATCATGCTTACTACATATCTACAAATACATGTTAGACGAATAAAGCACTATAGCAAATAAGATAACATTAGGACAGTTCTAAGTTTAAGTAGCAACATTATAGTTATTACATGAATATTAGTGACGTCATTATGTTAAACTTAATTGATTAGCCATATTCAAAAACATGATATAATTATTGGGCTAACAATCTTCCCCTTTTTAATTATGGCAAATCGATTAAGTTTAAGATATATACAATAGATGCATGTATCACTAATAAACACATATTATTAGAATATTGTGTGCTAACTTAAACTTATTTCTCCCCCTTTGACGTGATAAAAAAAAGCTCTCCCGTAATAAGAGATAAAACGAACTCAAGAATAAGTAAAGGAAGAAGGCAAAAATAATCATGATCAAGGATGAGGAGAACAGTGTAACGACAGGTTTAGAAAATTGCATAACTAAAGTATAAAAACTTATCAAACCACAATATAGTTGGTTGAACGTTAACAAAAAAACTGAAATCAAGCAATACATAATTTACCAACTAGAAATCCAAAAATGACATTCAAAACTCAATATGATGAATAAGTATAACTATAGTTTTGAAATAGACCAATAAAGGATTTTTAATAAAAAGTAGCTCAATCATTGGTCATAAATAATCCATGAGAAATAAAAAATTGCTGATCTAGTATAAAGAAAATCAAAAATATAATGAGACTCTTAACAATGATCAGAAAAAAATATGCCTCATAATTTGCCCATACAAATTAGTAAGATATATCCATTAGAATTCAAAATAAATATACTAGAATTATGAAAAGAAGTCAAAATAAATATACTAGAATCTATGAAAAATCTATACCAAAGTTCATGCATTTGAATTCAATTACCTTAGCATGATATATCCATTAGATAAACATGAAGGTAATGAAGACAAAATACTTGAGCAGGAGAAATTCAGTCGACTTGAATGCTCTCCCGCAATGTATGATCAGTCTAAATATAGATAATCATGAACTTTGAGATAAAATCTCAATAAGAAATGCTAAAATTAATTTAAACTCAAAGAAAAATCAAATAAGGGTAATTAAATATATTTGGCAAGATAAATTTTAGAAACTCATAAATGAGAGAATTAAAAATAAATAAATAATAATAATAATAATCATTTATTCTCTCATAAACTTACTAAAATCAAAGATCATGAACAAATCAACAAGATATGTTGAATAAAAGAATATATGTCCATTATAAACTAGGTATACCACATATTAAGGGCATAAAAGAATTGAAACAATTAATTTGCTCCCCCTTAAAATGTGCATATTTAGTTCAAAAATATTTATATGTATAAAATAGATAAAATAATTACAAGATCTAAGGGACATGAGATATGCATATTTCTTTCCTTTGATCAAATGCACATAAAGCTCCAAACAAATATCATCTTTAGGCAAGTAAAAAAATATCCAATAAATAAATGTTAAAGATGAACAAACAACATATGTCTCCAATAAAAAATGTTATACAATAAGAAAATTGATTTCATGATAGTAAAGAATTTTGGAAAAAAAAATTAATGCGAATAACAGACATATACAATAAATCAGAGAGAAATCAAAAAGACTTTTGAAATGTAGAATTTATTAGGAAAAAATGTCTTAATAAATATTCGAATGCGTCTGTTTAGTCCTCGATTGAAAGCTGACGATTTGAATCACAAAAACAGTTTTAATAAATGAATCCATAAATCATAAATAGCCTATTCTGAATAAATAAACATAACTAGATAAATGTCCAAAGAAAAATGTATTCTAGATATATGACATGTCAAAGGAATAATTGATTTGAAACAATTAACTGCTCCACCTTTACATGGCAATATCCAAAAATAATAGTATTGACAAATTTAAATTTTCAGAGGCATATTTGCAAAAGTAGGAAACTAATTCAAAAATATTAGGTCTTCTTATCAAAGTTCATTTCTTCCCTTTTAAAACCATAGTACAGTGTCCATCAGATAACCCTAGGGTTAATGAGAAGAAACGCTTTGAGAGAGAGATTCAATTTGCCTGACTTGTCTCCCGCAAAGAATTACTGCTATAGGTAGTTAGTAACTTGAATAAGAAGAGAATAATAAATCTTAAATCATGAATATTACACAAAATAAAGACAAAATCATAAGACTATAATATTCAATGAGTAGTCACTGTCACGCCCCGATTCCGTAGAATCGATAGTCGCCCCCCTGGCGTGATACCGTACGAACCTAAGTTGCGATCGCACAAGGCATAGTCATAAGGTTATCCAAAACACAACATCAAGTTAGAGTACGCAAAGAAATTGATTGACACATTTGAAATAGAAGTAATCTTTTTTATTGATAATAAAACTTCATTTACATTGACTTCATTACATTCATTGCCTCGCGGGCTACAACATGACTCGACTTACAAAATGAACGCCGATGAGATAGTCGTTCCATACATTACACCCCTTTATACAAGCAAAAACCATTACACATTTCCATCTGCTATCGCGAAAAGTCGAGCCGCCATCTTTTCTTTTGGACTGAGTGCGGGTCTTCTTCAAAAGGAATCCAGAACACAAGCCTTCACACACGGACGAGGCTTTAAAAGGGTTCACGTCGCCTTGAGTTTCAAGTGGCACGCCTTTCGTAGTTTGGGGTACCTGCATGGAGAGCAAGGATCAGTACATTACACTTTGTACTTGTGCGTGGCTATTTAAATTCCAATCTCTCATTTGGTTGAAGAGTTTATATGACTTAGAGTATGAATGTTTCTAACCATCCTAATGAATTTCAACAAGAATATGACAAGCATAATAAAATTTACTTTGAAACTTACCCACGGCGAACCGTGCCGTGCCTTATGAAACTTACCATGTTCTTCCCTGTCAATTGTTAATATTTTTTTATATCAAGTGCAAGATGCACGTGTGATTGGTCACTGGCATCACAAGCCATCCTGGACGTATAGCTTTGTTAATCGAGATCCTTTCAACGCAAGTAGCTAGCTCCGTTGCAAGTCCCCGCTTAACCTGTGCTGAAACCTTATGCACGACTATACCCTATTTCCTCCTAGGCCGAAACGGTCCCGTGGCCTCGAGTTGCCGCTCGAGGAAACTATTGCCTTGTCGACAAGTTGTCCATAACCGTATGAAGACATATTTTCATTTTTAGTTATTAAGACATAGCCTACATTCTCTTTAAAAACTCAATCCTTTTTTCCGTGTTCGTGCCCTTGCATTTATCCTTTCATTCGCACAACATTATCGATTTACCTAGGAAGGGGGTCGAAAAGAGAAGGGTCAGCCACTCACCTTGAGTTTACTTCGGCGAGAGAACTTGTTGGTCGTGCTAGACGACGCCTACGCAATTACCTGAAATCGTACACGCAACCGATTAGAACACTGCATTATTCAAGGAGTTCGATAGTAAATGTGAGTTCGAAATGCAAGCCATGAAAACCATCGAAAACATTCACGAAAACGCACTCAGAAAACAAAGCCAAAACCAACGCAAGCGGCGTGAAAAGCAGAGCAACGGAAGGTCTCTCCCGACTCAGCCGCAGAGTCAATCCTCGAGGCGCAACCCGTTGAATATGGGACTTGGTTCCGAAGAAGACATTCCATAACGAGGAATGGATCTTAATTCAACCATTCTCGTTCGATCGACTCGGTCGATCCCGACCTATCGGTCCCGACCGAATCGATAGCGACAGTGTTCCTTTCTCGCGCATCCCGTGGACAGAGTACGGGCACGATGTAGGAACGGGGCACTATACCATAACCAACTAAGAAAAAGTTTCGTCCTCGAAACTTAAAATAGAACCTACCTCTACGAGAACGATGAAGGGAACTTTTCCTTTATTTCTGACTCAAGCTTCCACGTCGACTCTTCGACCGAATGGTACCTCCAAAGAATGCGGACGAGGGGAATAGCACGGTTGCAGAGAAGTTTATCCTTGCGCTCCAAGATTTGTACCGGCTCTTCGATATATGACAAGTCCGCCTTCAGGTCCAGCTTACCCAAATCCACAACATGGCTCGGATCATGTACGTACTTTCTCAATTGCGATACGTGGAAGACGTCATGTACCTCTGACAACGCAGACGGCAACACGATTTGGTAAGCTACCGGGGCGACTCGCTTCAATATTTCGAACGGGCCAACAAATCTTGGGCTCAATTTCTCCTTCGCACCGAACCTGGAAACTCCCCGCATGGGCATGACTTTCAAGAATACATTGTCGCCTTCCGAGAACTCGAGGGGGCGTCGGTGCGTGTCGGCATAGCTTTTATGTCGGCTTTGTGCTATGTTCAATCTCTCCCGTATTAACTTGACCTTCAACACGGTCTGCTCCACCAGCTCCGGACCAAGTATCTGCCGTTCCCCGACTTCATCCCAGCAAATGGGTGATCTGCACTTCCGGCCATACAAAGCTTCATACGGCGCCATTTGGATGCTGGACTGATAGCTGTTGTTGTATGCAAACTCGGCCAGCGGTAGATGGACGTCCCAACTTGACTTCAAGTCGATCGCACAAAGTCGTAACATGTCTTCGAGAATTTGGTTCACCCGTTCTGTTCACCCGCTCTGTTCGGCCAGAAGCATGCTACGAACTGTCTATACCGATCAGAGACGATAGAAACTGGAATCCCGTACAGCCGAACTATTTCATCAAGGTATATCTGAGCAAGGCGATCGACGCTCCAAGTAACTTTGATGGCGATAAAGTACGCTGACTTAGTTAGTCGATCGAAGATGACCCAGATGGCATCGTTTCCCCGTGGCGTCCTCGGCAAGCCAACAACGAAGTCCATAGTGATGTGATCCCATTTTCACTCTGGAATGGCGAGGTTCTGCATCTCCCCGCCCGATCGTTGGTGCTCAGCTTTGACTTGCTGACAGGCCATACATTTTGACACAAAGAGCGCTACGTCCCTTTTATGTCGTGCCTCCAAAAGACAACACGGAGGTCCTTATACATTTTGGTGCTGCCATGATGCAAAGAATATTTTGCATAGTGCGCCTCCGTCATTATCTCCTTTCTAAGTTCTGCGTCGTCCGGTACGCATAGCCGTCCCTTCACGCACAACACTCCCGACTCGTCTTCTACAAAGTCGAACGCTTTCCCTGTCGATATCAGCTTTCGTATCTTCTCCAGGTAGGGGTCGTCCTTCTGTGCAGACTTGATCCTCTCCAGTAGGCTCGGTTCCACCCGCAGTTGTGCCAGTTTCACGTCTCTGAAATGAACTCGGAGCTCGATGCCCATTCCTTCCAAGTCACGCAGCAGTCGGTCGTTGATGCATAACGAAGCTAAGTACTTCCGGCTCAGCGCATCCGCTACCACATTTCCCTTGCCCGGCGTGTACTCGATTGATAAGTCATAGTCTTTGATTAGTTCGAGCCATCGCCTCTGCCGTAAATTCAGTTCTTTCTAGGTGAAGAGATACTTGAGGCTTTTGTTGTCCGTATAAATCCTACACGCCATGCCATAGAGATAGTGACGCCACAGCTTCAACGCGAACACAATTGCCGCTAGTTCTAGGTCGTACGTGGGGTAGTTCTTCTAGTGCGGCTTCAACTGCCGGGAAGCAAAAGATATCACCTTATCCCGCTGTATGAGCACACACCCCAAGCCCTGGTCAAAAGCATCGCTGAAGATTTGAAATCCCTCCGTCCCTTCAGGAAGAGCAAGTATCGGGGCCGAAACGAGTCGTTGTTTGAGCTCCTGGAAGGAAGCTTCACAGTCGTCTAACCACTTGAATACGACTCCTTTCTGGGTGAGGTGAGTCAACGGCGATGCGATCTTCGTGAAGCCCTTCACGAAGCGTCGGTAGTATCCCGCCAAGCCTAGGAAGCTTCAAATTTCGCTAACTGATACGGGCCGTTTCCAATCAGCAACTGCCTCGACTTTCTTCGGATCGACTACGATGCCCGCGGCGGAGATGATATGCCCAAGGAATGAGACGCTGTTCAGCCAGAACTCGCACTTGCTCATCTTCGCGTACAACTGATTCTCTCGAAGGGTTTGGAGTACCGTCCGCAGATTCTCTGTGTTGCGCTCGATCCTTCGAGTAGACGAGGATGTCGTCGATGAAGACTACTACGAATTTGTCAACGAACGGACGGAACACCCGATTCATTAGATCCATGAGACGGCAGGGACGTTCGTCAGACCGAACGGCATTACCAAGAACTCGTAGTAGCCATAACGAGTGCGGAAGGCAGACTTCGGCACGTCATCTGGCTTGACTTTGAGTTGGTGATAACCCGATCGTAGATCAATCTTCGAAAACACCGTTGCACCTTGGAGCTGGTCGAACAAGTCGTCGATGCGGGGCAGGGGGTATTTGTTTCAGACGGTGGCTTTATTCAGTTCTCGATAGTCGATGCAGAGCCACATCGATCCATCCTTCTTCTTCACAAATAGTACGGGCGTACCCCACGGCGAGACACTCGGACGGATAAACCCTCTGTCGAGTAATTCCTGAAGTTGTGCCTTCAATTCTTTCAATTCTGCAGGGACCATTCTGTACGGAGCCTTCGAGATCGGCTAGGTGTCGGGGAATGTGTCGATGGTGAACTCTATTTCTCGATCGGACGGTATACCGGGTAGCTCGTCCGGGAACACGTCTGGGAATTCTGTCACAACGTCGGTCTCTCCTGCGTTTGTACCATCTTGTCGCATGTCTCGAACGAAAGCTAGATAGCCTTCGCACCCGGAATGCAGCATCCGTCGAGCAGATATTGCGGAGATCACCATGCAGGTCGGCGATGCCTCACCACACGAGTAGCAGAATTCAGGTACTCCAGGTATGCGGAATGTGACCTTCTTTTCAGTACAGTCTATGGTTGTGTTGCACGGACCGAGCCAATCCATTCCCAGTATGATGTCGAAGTCCTTCATATCTAGAACTATCGCATCAAGACCTATCTTTTGACCCCCAATACATATGGTTCCTCCCCCGCAGGCTAAGTTTGTGAGTAGTGGCACGCCCAAAGGCAAACTTACGCTAAGGTCAAGGTCTAACAATATTACAGGGAATTTGTGCTCGACGGCAAAATCCGTCGATATGAAAGTATGCGAGGCGCCTGAATCAAATAATACACGAGCAGGTACATTATTGAAATTCAATATACCTGTCACAACCGTGTCTGAAGTAAATGCCTCGTCTCGAATCATGGCAAAGATACGCCCCTGTGCATTAGGGCGTCGGTCTTGGTTGTTGGATTGAGTGGGCTGAGGAGGTCGGGGTGCCTGTCCTCGATTCTCTTGACGGTGTTATTGTGGCAGGGCGTTACGATTCCCTCTCCGGGGGCAATCTTGTTTATAATGGCCATTCTGTCCGCAAAAGAAGCATCCCCCCCTCGACGACAAAGCACTTGCTCGCCTCATGCCTAAGGGAACCGCACTTGGCATATCGCGATGATGAGTTATGTCCCTGGTAACCGCCATGGTTCGGACGCTTTGATGCATGATTGTTGCCTCCCGTATAGCTAGGACGTTTGTGATTGGAGTGGCGCACAACGTCGTCAGCACCGGAAGGATGCAGTTTCTCAAGGCGGAGAGCGTGATTCAGAGCCTCGCCCACGGTCTTGTACTCCGGAACCCTGACATGCGCACCGATAGAGTGTCGAAGACCCACTTCGAACCGTCGCACGCGGCACTCCTCTGTAAGCAGAAACGCACTAGCAAACTTTGACAACTTGTTGAATTCTGCGGTGTACTGTTCTACTGTCCGATTTCCCTGCCTCAACTGCATGAATTCATTCTCCTTCGCTTGACAAACGGCTGACGAAAGGTACTGGACTTCAAAGGCTTTGCGGAACGTGGCCCAAGAGATCGACGCTGAGTTGTTGTCGCGTCGGATCGCTCGCTTATGTACGGCCCACCAGTCGTGCGCGTTCAATCGTAGCTGAAGTTGTGCGCAGGCGACTTGCTTGGATTCTTCAATACCGAGCAGCTCGAAGTGATCTTCCAGCTCTTCCACCCAGTCGATTGCCATAGAGGGACCCTCGGTGCCGCTGAAGGAAGTGCGACACGCCTTCTTGAATTCTGATACTTCAAAGTTGTACTTTTTTAGTGTCGCTGGTTGACGCTCGGGCTCCGCCGTGTCGACTTCAATGGGTTGGATCGTCGACCCGGTGGCAGTAGGTGCGGTGACGGTAGGTACAGTCACAGAATTTATGTTGGCCGTCATTGTTTGGACGATCTGCTGCAGGGTATCCAGCTGCTTTTATTGAAGTTTCGCGTGTGCGACGAAGCGAGCTTCGAACTGGGCCTGTCTATCCTCCGTCTGTTGATGTCGGTTCTCAGACTGGTTTCGCTGTGCCTCCATCATGCGCAGCATCCTTTCGATGGTATCGTTAGAAGGACCGCCCCGCGATCGATGCGAACTACTAGAGCCGCTAGAAGTGCTCTGTTCTTGCTCGGCCGTGGGTTCCGTCACTTCTGCGATACGAAGGCAAACGCATCAGTCACAAATTATTACGGACTCATTGTATGGAACAATTTATCTCATCGATACGAGGTCAAAGGATGTAAAGCCGTGCTCTGATACCATTACATCATGCCCCGATTCCGTAGAATCGATAGTCGTCCCCCGGGCGTGATGCCGTGCAAACCTAAGTTGTGATCGCACAAGGCATAGTCATAAGGTTATCCGAAACACAACATCAAGTTAGAGTACGCAGAGAAATTGATTGACACATTTGAAATAGAAGTAAACTTTTTATTGATAATAAAACTTTATTTACATTAACTTCATTACATTCATTGCCGTGCGGGCTACAACATGACTCGACTTACAAAATAAACGCCGATGAGATAGTCGTTCCATACATTACACCCCTTTATACAAGCAAAAACCATTACACATTTCCACCTGCTATCGCGGGAAGTCGAGCCACCATCTTTTCTTTTGGACTGAGTGCGGGTCTTCTTCAAAAGGAATCCAGAACACAAGCCTTTACACGCGGACGAGGCTTCAAAAGGGTTTACGTCGCCTTGAGTTTCAAGTGGCACGCCCTTCGTAGTTCGGGGTACCTGCGTGGAGAGCGAGGATCAGTACATTACACTTTGTACTGGTGCGTGGCTATTTAAGTTCCAAGCTCTCATTTGGTTGAAGAGTTTATATGACTTAGAGTATGAATGTCTCTAACCATCCTAATGAATTTCAACAAGCATATGATAAGCATAATAAAATTTGCGTTGAAACTTACCCACGGCGAACCGCGTCGTGCCTTATGAAACTTACCATGTTCTTCCCTGTCAATTGTTAATATTTTTCATATCAAGTGCAAGATACACGTGTGATTGGTCACTGGCATCACAAGCCATCCTGGACGTATAGCTTTGTTAATCGAGATCCTTTCAACGCAAGTAGCTAGCTCCGTTGTAAGTCCCCGCTTAACTTGTACTGAAACCTTATGCACGACTATACCCTGTTTCCTCCTAGGCTGAAACGGTCCCGTGGCCTCGGGTTGCCGCTCGAGGAAACTATCGCCTTGTCGACAAGTTGTCCATAACCGTGTGAAGACATATTTTCCTTTTTAGTCATTAAGACATAGCCTACATTCTCTTTGAAAACTCAATCCTTTTTCCCGTGTTCGTGCCCTTGCATTTATCCTTTCATTCGCACAACATTATCGATTTACCTAGGAAGGGGGTCGGGAAGAGAAGGGTCAGCCACTCACCTTGAGTTTACTTCGGCGAGAGAACTTATTGGTCGCGCTAGACGTTGCCTACGCGATTACCTGAAATCGCACACGCAACCGATTAGAACACTGCATTATTCAAGGAGTTCGATAGGAAATGCGAGTTCAAAATGCAAGCCATGAAAACCATCAAAAATATTCACAAAAACGTACTCAGAAAACAAAGCCAAAACCAACGCAAGCGGCGTGAAAAGCAGAGCAACGGGAGGTCTCTCCCGACTCAGCCGCAGAGTCAATCCTCGAGGCGCAATCTGCTGAATATGGGACTTGGTTCCGAAGAAGACATTCCATAACGAGGAATGGATCTTAATTCAATCGTTCCCGTTCGATCGACTCGGTCGATCCCGACCTATCGGTCCCGACCGAATCGATAGCGACATTGTTCCTTTCTCGCGTACCCCGTGGACAGAGTACGGGGCACGATGTAGGGACGGGGCACTACAGTCACAATATCAAATCAAGTTTAAATATAGAATAGAGTGACAAAATAAAATGAATATATCAAAAGATGGCAAACATTAACCTATGAAGATCAATATATGTTACCTTTCGTAAAAAGATATCATTAAATAATATTATCCATCAAAGCTAAAATCTAAAATCCATCAGATAACAATTGCAACTTGATCTCGATAAATCTTTAGTTTATAAAGCGTTGATCAATCTTGGGTTAGCTGTAGGGGTACTGTCCCAGCTAACGGAGGTTCACTGGGAACACTTAAGTACCGCTTCGCTTTAGCCGTAGCCGTAGTGACAGACAAACCAATTGTAGGCTTGTACCCAAAACAAATCTCTTCTTTAATAACCGAAGATTTAAGAAGAATTTGTGCAATATGAAATCAATTATATTATATGGACTAAAAAAAAATCTTAGAATAATGTAGCATTCGGTATAAGATGTATGAATTACATTTCTTCATATGTGCTACAAAATCATTTGGTAACAATAAAATATAATTTGTAAATCAAAATGTAGGACCTAGATTACTGGCATAATCTGGAACCTAGGAGACTGGGTTCAGTACCTTGGATCCAGAACTAGATAATACTTGCAAGTAGACCTTAATAATTCTTAAGTCTATGAAGTATTGATCACTTTAGGTTAACTGTAGCGGCCGATTTCCAGCTAGAGGTATTCCGAAGACTAGTACACCGTGTCGCTTCAGGCTATTTATACCTGTATGACAAAAGGACCCTTTCGACTTGTATCCAAAATAATCTCTACTTTTAAGAACTTGGATTTAAAGGAATATATACAGTATCATCGAACAGCATCTAAATCCAGAATTCCTAAATATAAAAGAAGTAAAGACCCAAAAAATAGTTTATCAAGATCAAGATTTTGAAAGATTATTACAAGATCAAAAACATGCATAAATGAGCTTTATCAGACAAAGATGTAATTGATTCATAAGAAGTTAATAAAAATAAAATATGAGAATCAATAGTAAATATATTATGCAAGCACAAGGTTAACATAAAAGTATATGTATATACTTTTCAAGTAAATAGGAGACTTATGCTAAACATACATACTTACAAAATATCGATCAAAGAAAATATAACATGTTAAAGACAAATCGGTAAGAAGTGACAAAAAAATTAACGATGAAAAGTCAAAAACATATTAACCAAAAAAAAACTGCTATGGACTACAGTGGTATGCATACTTCAAGAATAAAGATTAACAGTAAAGAACATACATAAACAAATGTGTCACACTAATAAAAAAAAAGTATTACATAGTGTGAACTAATCATTTAAGCTAAACAGCTAGTCATACTAGGATTATATCTCACATTGATTCAAACAATAAACAACTAGAAGATATCAAATAGAAAGACATTAATAAGAACATGCTAGATTCTAAAAAATAAAACCATAAAATAAATCATTTAGCATGTTACCAAAGTGGATCAAGTGACCACACTTATGTTGGTACAGTTGCATGGAAGATGACCTATGTAGTTGTGCAACCACCAACACGTTATATGGTTCAGCATATTTAGCTCCACCTGCAATTTTAGGTGAAGACTTTGGTATCCATTACTTGGATCCACATTTGTTAGCTTTGGGAACCCATTTGCACAAGTTTATATCAACTAGTTTTCTAATCTGACATCGATTAGAAACGTGTCCATTCATACCATAATAATGACAGAAAATATTAATATTAGTGCTATGTGAAGCAGTATGAGAACATGCATGGGTGTGATATGATGTGCGTGGATACTTGTAATAGAAAGCATGGTTGTGTGAAGCTTTAGCTTTGCTTGCTTCCTTTGTAAAAGATCTGACGTGTGTGACTTTGTGATGTGCTACGTGTCTTGTGTCAGACTGAGTCATAGGTTGTACTACCTGCTTTCCCAGTCTATTCTCTAATTTTTTAGAGTTAGCGCAGATCTTATCATATTTAGCATTAAGAGCATCAATTCCACATGAAGCAATAGAATACTTCTTCTTTTCTGATTCTAATTCTTCCTTAAGTTTAGCATTTTCTTGAGTGCTTTTCTCAATGCAATCAAGTGCCTTATGTAATCTAAACTCAAGTATGGAAATCTCGGTAGAATTATTAGAAGGAGAAGTATTTCTAGCATCATTCAATAAGCAAGTAAACTTTTCATTCTCATGCTTATAGGATAGAATATCCTTTCTAGCTTGCTTATACTTATCTAATACTTTCTTGTGTTCTTCTAATAGATCACTGAAAGCATCAAAAAACTCATCATGGGCAAATTTTCTCTCTTCATAAAAAGAATTATTTTGTACCTCTTTAGATAATGCCATTGAGCATAAATTTGTAGTTTCATGATAACTCTTTTCTTCTTCAAAATCTTGCTTCGCTTTCATACCATATGTTCGTGCTAATGTACTTGTGAGACGATGATTTTCCTTTATTTGATCGTTCGTAGTGACTCTCCTTTCTAGCAGTAGTACAATCTTCTTGGATGTGGCCTATCTTCTTGTAGTTGTCACATACAAGCTCTATTTCGTATAAGGGATTGTGTTGTACCTTAAATCCTAATTCTATTATGCACATATTTACATCATTATGAAGATTATCCTCCTCTTTGGGGTTACTAGCTTTGCTTTTATACCTGCACTCATAAGTAGCTTCAAGAACTTTCCAAAATTTATGAGATATTGTGCAAGTAGTAATAAGATTTAATATATTTATGTCTACAACACAATAAAGGATATGCATAGCTTGTGCATCAAGGCTAGCTAACTTCTTCGCTTTCTCTGTGTAACTATAATAAGGATTGTTGATTATAGAGGATATGAGAATAGAAGTGTTAGTAGGCTTTTTGTATCCATTGACAACAATTGACCATAAGTCAAAATCTAGAGACTTCAGGTAGAAGCTCATTCGTGTCTTTCAATAACTACAGTTTGTTCCATCAAATAGTGGGAGTCTATTTGTGGATTGCTCTTCAGTTGTGAAGTACATACTTGTCATATGTGATGCTGTGATCTATGTAACAGCTGTAATAAATAAAAATATAATAGCAGTATTACCTCGCTTTACCTGTATAACCCACTCTGCTAATCAGGATCTGCTCCAAGGATGTTAAGCAAAAATATTTATATAAGGAGCACCTGATTTGATATCTCTATAAGGAGCACCTGCTCTGATATAATTGTAGGTACAATTGATATGAGCAATAACACCTCTATATAACAAGCACCCGATCTGATACCAATTGTAGGAGTAATTGGTATGAGAAATAATACATATATAACTTGCACCCGCTCTGATACCAAGTGTAGAAACGAATTATAAAGCAAAATACTCTAGAGGAGGGGGTGAATAGAGGTAGGCAGTAGAAATTAGCTAATTAAAAATGTAAGCAGCAAGATTAGAGATAATATATCATAATTAAGTAAATGAAAAGCAGAGATCAGAAAGCAAACACAAACACAAGGATACATACTGGTTTCCCTCTTGTGAGGACTAGTCCAGTCGGAAGAACTCTAGCGTCCAGTTGAATCTACTATTAGAAAATACCATAAGTTTTCATCCGAAGTTCTTGCAACTTCTACAACGCGAGCTTTGATCCGAAGTACTCAACCAGCTTCAATTGTGAAATGTCTTTCTTCAATTAAGCTTCTGATTATAATCACTCTGAAGCTTCTAGACCATACCGAACTGGCAAATCGACTAGAGGATTGTAACTTACTTGGTATTTGAAAAAGAAAGCTTTAGAACACTTTGGAAGAACGTATTAGGCTCAGAGAAAAGAGATAAGAAAGTGAATGAGTGAGTTGAAATGATCGAAATCCTTCTCTATTTATTTTTTCCAAAGGCAGAATTCTGACAGAATTTGGACAAAATTCGGGTAGAACTCTTTGAGAAAATCTTGGGTGCATCCGTAACTACACGAGGACCAAGATCAAAATCCAACAGGCACAAACTGAACTCTGGCCGAATTCGGGCCATACTCGGGCCAAATTCTGTTGGAGTTCTGTTAGGATTTTTGCAAATTAGTTTTTGGGATTTTTGAAAAATCAGACAGTTAGGAAGTAGTTTGGGCATTTATAAGTTGGGTTGTTTTCAAAATGAAAGGGTATTTTGAAAACATTTCTTGCGTAGCCTATTTGCCAGTACGATGCAGTGTACATCGTATTCCTAGACTCAATAAATATAAAAAATACATTAATAAAATAGGAAAACCAAGACCCCCTTGATGATAGCTTTCTTCTGATATTTGAGCAGACCTGAAGATGACTTTTTCCTTGACGACAGTCGTCCAAAGATAAACAGATCTAGAAATCTGAATACCTTTCGGTTCCTTGTTTAATGCCGTCTTTGGCCCATTAATAATTATTCTCCATTGCATATATCCTGATTTGACAAAGCTTGATCATGCTTACTGCATGTCTACAAATACATGTTAGACGAACAAAGCAGTATAGCAAATAAGATAACATTAGGACAATACTAAGTTTAAGTAGCAACATGATAGTTATTACATGAATATTTGTGACATCATTATGTTAAACTTAATTGATTATCCATAATAAAAAATATGATATAATCATCGGGCTAACAGTAGAAGGCACCAAAAGTTAGATCACTATCCACTAACTCATCATCCACAAGAAAACTCTTGTATGTAGGCGAAACCTTGTTGAAAGCATAGCCGTCTAACCGGCCCAACATTCAACTACAGACGGAGACATCCTGATGGAGACATTTTTGCATTATGATAGTTACACAGTGTCGCATCCCCTTTCTTATAACCCTCAAGAGTGCTGGTAACTATCAAAGCAGGGCGGTGTAAAGCCAACCAACCCATCAAGTAGTGGTAAGGAAGTCCAACCTAAGGAAACTCATCGTTTCCCCTGCGGTACTTTATTAACCTCTTAGAGAACTCCCATAAACCGTGAAGGATGTCACATATCGTAGCCGGCAGCAGAGCCAAGGACTGTTTGAAGGCCAGCCTCACAGTGGGCAGAATAAGTTCCTGAGTAATCCATTACGCATGCCCAAAATCTCCTGGAGCCAAGGCCTTCCGCAACCATATCATCAGAAAAGCGGCTAAGGTTGCTTTCGGACTTAAAGCAGTCAGATTCTGACAGAAGAAGTGTTGGACAGTACAGGTAGGCTTTCCCTCGGCATCTACTGAGGGAGTAGAGACCCCCGCTTCGGCCATCAAATCGTCCACTTCGTCAGCAATATTTGCCCAATGCGCGATAAAATGAACCTTCTCCGGCAACGACGGATGCTTTATGAAGATATAATCCATCCAGGCCTTGATGTATAGAGGAGCCTTCGTCCCACCCAGGCGCATGCATACTTGGTGGTGGCAAAGCAATTCATTATACACAGTCATCATCTCGGGATATTTGTTCTCCACCACTAGAAAATCCTTCTTGCAAAAGGTATATTCCTCATATGGAACGTTCCCCCATGGCAACTTCGAAATAGCATACATCTCATGGAGGGATAAACCTATCTCTCCACAAGGGGTGAAGAAACTCCCGATGTGGTAATTAAATAGTTCCAACAAAGCTGTGAAAAGAGGCCGATTGATCTCTATACCATGCTCAATGGCCTTGATGGCACGACGTAGGCCCATACCTAGCAAGTCTTTCTTGAACTTGCCCACCATCCATTGTGTTAGTTCGTACCATTCAACCTTAGAATAAATCCAACCTTCGACTCGGAAGATATCCTTCAGATATGTATAGCCTGTGGCCAGAAGCCTTTTAGCAAAAAGAGAGGCTCGGAATGGATGCACCTCCGTAGTAAAATCAATGAGCAGGCGACCAGGGAGTAACACACGCAACATATATGATGGAATATCTGGTGCACTCTTTGAAGAATCCCTCTGATTAGAGTACCCCTCCACTTGCATATGGTCGGTCATTAAACCCCCTCATTTCGAGGTCAGATCCTATTTCATAAGATGCTTCTCGGCCAAGCAGAAGAAAACTATGTACGAGATGTGTCGGTTGATCGACAAAACGTACAAAGAGATACCATCATTCTCAAAGTGCCAGTTTTCGTTTATCTCCAGAAGCTTGGTATGTTCCAAGACCAGTTGATCGCCAAAGAGAAACGAAGGTTTCAGCATCTTGACAAGATCAGAAGGAAGAGACAACTTGCATCGATCCATCATATAGCGGAAGTATACGGGCTGTTGATCCCGTATCATGGCTTGTCGCCTTTTTAGTTGACCTTGGGCAATCAACAGCCTAACGGGAGTGGTGAGTGCCTCGTCAATATTTATGCCTAAGGCAGAGACTGCCACATTCAAAAATATATCCTCGAAAAGAGATACGGACATAAGAACTGCACATAAACAAGGTGTGTAAGAAAGACACAAAATATTTTCTGGAGAAACAGAAAGCAAAAGCGTTGTGCCAGGATAGGAAAGCATCTGCACAGTCACTATACGAACATCCGTGCAGACACTACCAAAGTGCACCATGCGTCTGCCAACAAGCATCCGCACAGGTACCTTGTAGAAAGAATTGCGTAGGGACACTGGCTGCACATCTACGAAAAATTTTAGCACCTTGATAGTCGTTACTTTGTAAGAAGTAACAACTATGTGCGTCAGTTAATAAAGCATCAGCACATCTTCAGAACGCCACTACGAAGAATGGTGCACATGCACATCAGTAAGAAAAAGCATCAACATATCTTCAAGATGATGCTCCTAAAAGTCGACGCTCATATACATCAGTGAACCAAGAAATTAATGATAGTTAGACACCTACTAGCAACGGGTGGCCGCACGTCTCCGTGCACTAAGACTCCTATGATAGGAGCTTGCTCATCGACGACGGATTGGGAAGCCAACTGCTTCCCTTTGGCCGTCGAGTGCTCGTCGTGGCCTCTCCAACTTGCCTCACCGATGACACTCTAGTCTGTCTCGCACTCACCGCAGTCGGTCTGGGGCTAGACACTACCCCACTAGCCTTCTTGGAGCTCGCTGCAGGAGCTTTTGGGGTTCTTGATTTCTTGGAAGCCATGGCAGGAAATCTTGGGTTTGAAAGAAGAAGAAGACTCTGATGAAAAGTTTCTGTTGGAGAAAAAGAAAGAAAGTTCTCTCTCTCTAAACAGCCCCTACTTATAGGGCACGGCCACATCAGCAAAAGAAGACAAAGCACTTCGTGAACGAGGAGGCTCTTCGAACGATGTAGGAATTAATAGCTAAAATTATGATAGCTGTTCCCTAGAAACGAGGAGTTGTGATAAAGCTTTTAATGAAGCGACAGCTCAAGGCATTTAATGTCGTGTAACGACCGCCTGTCAGTAAGCATGTTGGAGATTTACTTGCAAAGGACATGTGTCATGCTTCTATTCAAAGTATTCCGAGCTTGGTTCACGTTCGAAACACTTTGAAGGGGGTCTTGTAGAAGCATGAAATGCGCAAAAATATCAAAAGCGCAGGTGACAATACTTGCTACACATGATGTCACAAAGGCGCTGGTACCCCAAAAGTGCAGACAACATGCAAAAGCCACAATAAGACATACAAAGATGGTACATAAAGAGTTCTTTATCAAAATTATGTCTACAAGAATCTATTATAGATTCTTCATGATTACATATAATGACTAGAAACACCTAAAGTCTACAAGTGGACAATTATCTTCGTAAATGCGCAGCCCCCAGACATGTAGCCTATCAAGAGCGAATCACTTCATCGTCAGAGCAAACCACTTCCTAGCCAGACGCAGAGAAACTCCATTATGACTAATGAAGAAGCCATTGGCCCGAGCCAGAACACAGCTCCTACTTGCCATACTACTGCGGCTGTTAATCAGGGCAGAGCATAACCTGTGGCTCTTCGGATTGGCAATCAATCCAAACCCGGAAGCTTGGATCCCGAAGACCTACAAGATGTTATTCGGGTTTGAACTCCTTATGACAAATCCTCGAATGCATCTTAAAACTCAGTAGTAGTTCTTCTATAAGGACATAGCTTCTTTGAATGAAGGGATCAACAACCAACAGTCGACTTGTGCAAGCCCAATGGTCGTTCGAAGCTAAGTCAGGATCGAGCATGATGGTAGGAATGCTAAGAGACAGTGGATATAACCCTTCAGAAAAGATTTCCTTTATATAGGTTGAGTGCAGTCCAACCCACATGCCACGTGACCGTCGGTCAAAGACCCTCAAATTAATGGGATGAACCTAAGACTCAGCACAATGAATCTCATTAGTAGGTTCATTTAACTGAATCCTAAGCCACGAACTTCTTGAATTCTCCAAATGACAGTGACAATTATTGAAGAGGATGACTGACTCATCCGTTAAAAGAGCAGTCATTAAATTGCTCTTATGGCTTCGACAAAAGCTATCTTCTTCGACGTAGAAGTGCAGCCACTTCAGTTCGACTCAGAAGCGCAGCTGCTTCAGTTCGACTCAGAAGCGCAGCTACTTCAGTTCGACTCAGAAGCGCAACTACTTTGGTTTGACTCAGAAGTGCACCTCCCTCATTTAACCCAAAAGTGCAACTCCTTCAATTCCACCCAGAAATGCTCCTTGTTCAATGGCTCCTTCAGCTGACACTTTGTTGCCTCAAGCACAATCTTCTTATCGTCCAAAAGCGCAGTGACTCCGTCGTCTTTGAAACACAATCTACTCGTCGCCCCAAAGCACAGTGACTTCATCATCTTTGAAACACAGTTTACTTATCGCCCAAAAGTACATGACTCCATCGTCTTCGAAACACAGTCTACTCGTCACCCTAAAGCACAGTGACTACGTCATCTTCGAAACACAATCTACTTGTAGCCCAAAGCACATTGACTCAGTCATCTTTGAAACATGGTCTACTCGTTGCCCCAAAGCTCAGTGACTCCGTCATCTTCGAAATACAGTCTACTTATCACCCCAAAGCATAGTAACTTCGTCGTCTTTGAAACACAGTCTACTCGTCGCCCTAAAGCACAGTTACTCCATCATCTCCGAAATATAGTCTACTCATCACCCAAAAGTGCAGTGGCTCCGTCATTTTTGAAACATAGTCTATTCGTCGCTCAAGAGGTGCAGTGGCATTATAGCCTCACCAGAAGCGCAGATCACATAAAAGTGCAGTCCTACGAGGTGGCATTATTCTACGTAGCAAGTCGGGTATCTATATCTTTTCGGATATCACCCAATTGGTTTGTTTAAACCATCGCTCTTAAGATAGGACAGAGTTTGATTCTATTGATTAGAGTAATATCCTATCGGTTTTTTTAAACCACAGATAAAGATGGAGCTTGTTTCTATGAACATAGGCCATATCCAATCAGTTTGTTTAAACTAATAACCCCTAAGATAAGGACAAAATCCAACTTCAGGATAGGATCAGAATCTGGCCAGGATCATACAATTAATATTAAATGCATGTCAGGTGCCATTTATTCAGTTATGTTGATAACTTTCCAAGATCTTGATGAAAAAGAATTCCAGCGTCTGCCATGTGTCAGCTCAGAAGCAGCCCTCACCGTGCAACCTTGAGATTCTCTCATATCTCTACGTGCAGTATTCCTACAAAATCCTTATTTATATCGTATATGTTCTTTCCTATAAATAGAAGGAGTTTTCCTATAAATAGAAGGAGTTTTCCTTCGATAAAGAGGCTTCAAAATCTTCACAACTTCGACGTCCTCTTGATTGGCAACCCCAGAGTTCCAATCAAAAACAGCAAAAAGCCAAAGAAAGTTCAAGTCATAGTCAGATCGTCAACGGAGTAAAGGAGCCTCTACAGTGCTCGATCTCTACTGTCACACTTTCGCAGAAAACTTTGTACTTAGATCTCCTATTTAGAAATCGATTGTACTCTTTACACGTTTAATATACAAAAAGTTCGTATAACCTTTTGTTATGGCAAACATGAACGAGCTCCAATACTTGATTTTGCTCAAATTGGTTTAGTTTCTCTTACATTACAGAAATCCAAAATTTATCATTAAAAGCTTCTAAAATACTTTTGTTTCTATTTTGAAAATAAATACAACATTAGCTACTGTTTCTCTTATGCTTAAGCAAGTACTTATACCTCTTGATACATCACCTATTACCAATTCTTTCGGATGGTCTGGCGTAAATTTTAATTATTTCGGTAGACTCTCTAGATAGGACGTGGATGGTGTATCTTCTGATGTTCTGTTGGAGGGAGTTTTCTCTTCTTCATTGTCACTATCATTATTGCGTTGACTGTTTAGCTCATCGAATGTGATATTTATTAACTCTTCATGTCACTGCCACTTTTTAAAATAAGGATATTTTGGTAATTATGGAATTTTTGATTATTTTAATATTATTTATTTAATGTATTGTGATTTTGTTATTTGCTCGTGAAACCTTAGAACTATTTTGCCTATAGACTAACCATGATCCTTGGGACTTAGCTAATGGACTTAGATTAGTAACTAGACTCTAATCTTGCTAAAAATCATTTAGAATCTAATTAAGGGCTAGAACCAATATGTTAGTTTGGGTCTTTAGCAAAGCGGCTTGTTTTGACAACTTAGAAAGGCCTTTAGGCTATTGTAACTTGACCTATCCCTAACCCACCCCCTCATGGCCAGCCACATAGAGATCCTCACCCTATATAAGTCATTATTAGCCCCCTTCTTCCCCCTTTTATTGAAACCCTAACCCTAGTTTTGGTGTTCTTCCCCAAATTTCTCCATCTCCCAAATTAACTCCAAATTCACCCAAACCAATTGCAATCTCTTCCACTTAAATAAAGGAAGCCTCTATTGGCTAGCTATAAAGGATTTGTAGCAATTTGAGCATTGGAGCTTGGTGAAAGGCTAGATCTAGAGATTTCTATTAGGATTTCAACTCCCAATTGGTAAGAGCCCTATAAACCTTTTAATTTTAGATTTCTTTAATGTAGATGTATCCATTTAGGATCCCCTAGCTCTAGGAATGATTTGGGTCAAGCTTAAGTCCATTTGAGGTGCGTATCATGGGTGTATCGCTCTATATAGGATATGTACCTCAAGTGTTCGACGAAATTCCACATAAGGTGTTTTGATCTCTAATTTCTTATATAATTATATATTTTTTTTGCCAATGTCCTGTGGGTTGTATGTATACTGCTCTGTTGGAATTTTGAGAAGATTTGGTGTGTTTAATTGGCCATAGGGAGTCTCGGCCAAGGTTTAGCCACTGTACAGTGATCCCCTGCTGCTAGGTGTTTAAATCTTAACATTTACTTGATTTCTTCACCATTTAGTCACTGTTGTGGGTTGTTCTAGTGACTGACGCATGGTCCAAGGATTGGGGCTTTGAGCCATGGCCATTTTGAGCCATGGTAGTCACTGCAGATCCTACACAGTGCAGTCGGGCTATACATAATACACTGTACATGATGCACACACCATGTCTGCTATACACATACACACATACTTGTTCGACCCATTGATTACTACTATGTACACTATCATATATATTCACCATCACATTTTATTTTTTTGTAGTCACTCTCATTCACTTGACACTACATTACATATTGCATTGATCTGAACTTGCATGCTTGTAATGCTCCAGTCCCAAAATACTTAGAACTAAGTACGTAGACATCCAGCTGTATATATACGAAGTATACTCTAATATATGGAATCCCCATATGTATATATAAGCTGTAAAATGCAGTAAACCATGAAAACTAAATCTCATCAACAAAAATAAAAAAATAATAATGTAAATCAACTATGAATTTGTCATTTGTACATGTAGTTGGGCAGAGCCAAATCTACTACCAACCATTTTAAATGAGAGAAAAATATACAAGGGAAGAATAGATAAAATGGCAATGGACGATCCAAGAGTAATCCTCATCGATAGCATGGGAAGACCACGATCTTGGCTAGAGCACCTGCAAAAAGTCATGAAAGCACATACCTGGAGAATTCACCAGGTGTTCAGCGGGACGTAACATGATACGAGAAAATAACATGGCAAATAAACCGTAATATATAATAAAATAAAGTGATACATGCAATCGGGTGCCTAACCGTTCTATTGTGATCATGTTTGTTAAGAACAAGCCTTTGACGCATGGACACTTCTGGCTAATAATGGGATCAGGTATAGTCTCCTCTTGGGCACCAGTGACCAACCGCACAATGTTCAAGAACGTCAGTGGCCAACCTAAGTGGATAAGCACACCCGTATCTCTAGCAGAGCTTCCGGGTTACAACAAAAAGTGTAATAGTGGCCCATACATTAAGGTAGTGTTCTCCCCATCCAATGCCTAGTAGGGTCATCTCCATGACTCATATGAACCTCTAGTAACTGCCAAGTCTACTAAACATGCAATTCTATTGGCAGTTACTCCTAACCGTCACACGTCTCATACGTATCGGTGACCAGCCGACTAGACGAGAATGTGTCCTACATGTGACTCACAACTCGTGATAAGCATGGGTCAAGCCATATGAGATATACCAATACCTTATATCAATGGGTGGTCCTCTAGTACTACGTCGATGCAGTAAAAATAAATAAAACAGTAAAAATGACTAACTCAATCGCTTGCACCCAAGTATGGCTTGGACACACAAGTGATAGAGACATACAGAATATATGAATAACTAAAATAAATGACAGAAAATAAATGATAATAATCATAGATAATAATGGCAAGGTATCTTGCCAGAGGGTGGTACGAGAAGTAGCAGAATCCAACAGTCAGAATCGTCAACAATGAAGTCAAAATCCGTAAACACCTCCGGATGTTGAAATAAACATAACGAATATTTTTGGTATAAAAGATATGTCTTGAAACGTCTGCCTAAAAGTTTAATTCTGGACACAGGAGCAAAATCGTAATTTTGGGTCAAAACGATATCCGTCGTTGGACCCATTTTGTACCGAAAAGTGTGCCAGTACCTACGATCTCTAAGTTGTCAAGCTATATATCGACGGGTCCGGTTTGACGAGGTGAACCCAACTGTATATCCAAAGTTGGATTCCGGTGGGCCGTGCACAATTTTGCCCGTTGGATCAGGTCGTAGGCCTGCCAAAAAAGTGTTTCGATCGACCTTCTCGGAATTGGACCAAACTTGGCATACAGGACCAAAAAATGATACGGTCCTGTTGGTACAAGTTCTGTCTTGAATCAACGACTGTACATGAAGTTATGGCCTAGTTTGTAAAGTGGACGATATGGGTTATCTTGACGGATACCCATCGATTTCGTCGTGCACGTACAGCAAAATCGAGTTCCTTCAGTTCCCACTCGTCGACAATATCCATAAGCGCCTTTTGATGCTTATGTGTTGTGACCACATCACCCGGTTTGTCGGGGCACACGCCGTATCGAGGGAAAGTTTCTAAAATTTTACTTTTAAAAAGCAGTTTTCAAATTTTTAACATCAGATAACTTCCTACGTAATCTGTAAAAAAAATACTTCTACCAGATAGGTTTCGATCCCTTATATTTTGTCTTTCTCTGTTACAAACTAGTTTTCAAAAACTATCAGTAGGTCGGCCATGATTGGCCTTCCAAGTTGGGTGTTTGAACAGCCCTTTACTGTTCGGGTTGAACACTATTTTTCTTGATTTTTTCAAGTATTTATCTCTCGATTCTAACGCGATTCGATTCGAACCAGTTACATGGATTAAGGATGGTTAGGTTGTCGTCTAAAATAATCGAACAGAGTGGTAATCGATCGAATAGGCATGTAGAATTTTACAGAGGAATTTAGGTACCTGGAGTCGAATTCAAAACAGGGTTGCTCTATTTTGCGATCGGTTCAGGGGTCTTCTCGTCATACGGCGAGCGGCGCCGATGTGCAGGCTGCTAGACGTTCGTGCGCTGAGGTCAAGGAGGCTCGGGTTGGGTGGTTTGGGTTTTGGAGAGATTTTCGATGGAGAATTCTGTAGAACTCCTCCGGCTCTTCCTATATATATAGATGATAACTTCCTTACTTTGGATTAGATTCCCTCTTGGATCCAATGTAGGGTTGGATACCTAATGTGTACATTTCGAAAGGGATTAGGTTGCGAACCTACTCGTGAGGATTTGGTTTGAAAGGATTTAAAAATCTTGCAAAATCAACCTAAAGATTTGGTTAGGGTACGGTTTTATCACAGAGGTTCTGTGATTTCTCAAGTATGGTCGCGACCTGTATAGTACTGTTTAAGGACATGACAATATGTTTTTTTTTGTTATTTTTACTATATATATATAATATATATATTTTTTTTTATATATAAATATAAAATATATATTATATATATATATATTATATATATAT
>JANAVB010026400.1:21264984-21342484 GCA_029216955.1 Iris pallida
TCATGCGGCTTAAGTCACAAGCTTCCTTAGCCCACATATTTTAGCTTAAGGATTTAAGCCGCATAGATTCTGTATTTTGGCCGCATAAAGCTCATGCGGCTTGGATCACAGTCACCTTTGGCCACATGAAGTTTGAAGACTTTGGGGCCGCATATGTTTGAACCGCATAAGGACCATGCGGCTTAGGTGATACTCCTTCTGGCCGCATGAAAGCGTATGAATACTACTTTTGGTGATGTCTCACGTCTTATCTTTTTGTCAAAGTATCAGAGCTGTCACTTTTGTCAGTTTTGACAGGACTTGTCAGCTTTATCAGACTAACTACTCCTCTTGGTCGCATATCTTTTTTAAGCAGCTGTTTTGTCGATGGGTCGCATAAGTCATTGAATCTGTCATGCGGCCATCCTTTATGCGGACCTGTTTGGCCCAAAGTACATATACGGCTATTTGTGATCCGCATGAACCCCATATTTTCCATGCTTATACACTGAACACAATAGCTTGAAGTACATCTTCACACAAAATGAGTTGAACATAAGACATCACAGATGGCTGGAACTGATGGGTGATTTTGACATTTTACTACAATAACATTCGGGAAAAGCAAACGTAGTTGTGGATGCCTTGGGCAGGCATCTAGTATCTATGTGTTTGACTAAAGACCGTCACTTAGCTGTTTTGGAGAGACTGGGCATTAATATTTTATTTCGGGGGGTAGAGATGCGGATGATGGGTATGCAATTCAAATCGGGACTAATGAACAAGATTCGAGAGAAATAGTATAAAATGAGAACTTGAGGAGTATCTGAGCACAAGTGTAGGCTGGATTGTTAGATGATTTCTCTATCTCAGAGGAAGGCTCGTTGAAGTACGATGCTAGGTTATGTGTTCCTAGCAGTGAACTGCAAGAAGAGATCATGCAAGAGGTTCATCGCTCTCAGTATTTTATACATCCGGGAGCCAACAAGATGTACAAAGACTTAAGAGATCATGTGTGATGGTATGGTATGAAGCGAGAGGTGGCAAGCTTCGTTGCTAGATGTCTAGTGGGCCAACAAGTCAAAGCCAAAAGACAGAGACTAGGAGGATTGCTTCAACCATTATCGATCCCGAGTGGAGGTTATAGAGGCTAAAAATCAAGATGCGCCACCCATTAAAGTGTTTAATCATCTGATGGCGCCAAAATATTATGTTGCGCCAGATCATCAAGTTGCACAGCATCAGGTTGCGCCAATGCCAGGTTGTGCTAGAGTCAGGTTGCACGAGCGACACGTGGCGCACTTCCTCGAGAAGCTGTAATGGCATCATCATTTCCTGACAACTGAAGCATGGAGATTAAGGAAAATCCATTCGAATTCTACGTAATGCGGCGCTCGAGAAGATTTTGTTAGCATGTAATTAATGCTGACAGCTGGTTCGCGCAAATATCTGTATGGCCCGAGGATTAAATAGTACAGCACAGAAGACCTAGTCAAAGGCGCCAGTCGTTGAGTTGCGCCTATGCGCAGCCTGACAAATTGGCGCCACTTGATCAACTCTTATTTTAAAAACAGGGTGACGTAGCGCGCAAGCCATCAACTTTGCAGAATGTGCCTACTACACTGCCCACGACCATGTGCATCTTAATCAAATGATGCCATGCGTCTACAGCAGTTGGTGCAAACCGCTGGCATAGGTTGTTACATTGCGCCCACGCGCAACCAGATGAAGCACACACAAGGTGATCAAACAGTGTTCAGGACAGAGTGACATGGCGTACAAGCCACTAACTTCACAGAACGTGCCCACTACGCTGCTCACGACCACGCACATCTCAATCAAATGATGCCACGAGTCCACAGCAGTTAGTGCAACCGTTCACGCAAGTGAACATGAGGCACGCAACATAAAGCGCACGCAATCCAGAATAACTACTAAACAGTTATTTCAAGAACTCTATAAATAGAGTTTCAAATCAAACTCAAAACATCAAGAGTGATCATAATTTCCTGCTAAAGTGCTGTTGCATTCTCCAGAGGCTCGTGTCTTCGATATCACATCGTCCAAGGGATAAAGTGATTATTTTCTGATCAGATTCCTATAGTTGTACTTCCCCAGAAATTAATTGTACTCATGTACTCTTTTTCTTAGTTTGTAATAAAATTTTTGTTCTTTGCAAAAAAAATGGCGACTCTGCTGGAGACGACTTTCTCCTCTGACGAGAAAGTGACATCTCAATGTGATACCGCATCAATCGGCAAGACGCAGAAGACCCTGGTCGTTCAAGTAGACCATACAGCCTATGAGACCATGATCAATGCTGGGGGTGCCAAGCGCACTGCTGTCGCTGTTAAGAGCAAGACGCACTCTGTTTGGACTCCTAAGTCCTTGGTGGCACAATCCCCTGCCTCTGCGCAACTCGCACCCATCACTGCTTCGGCGCAACCTAAGGAAAACAGTCTTTTGGCTAATCCCTCCACTTCTCCGATTCTAAAATCGAAGGAGACTCTGTCTCGACACACTGCTGTCTAAAATAAGGGAAAGCGCCCCTCGGCCTTCTCTTCTCTGGCGCAACCTGCACCAGTTTTTTCTTCTGCGTAACTTGTGCCATCACTGCTTCGGCACAACCTAAGGGAAACAGCTTTTAGGCTTATCCCTCCACTTCTTCGACCTTAAAATTGAAGAAGATTCTATCTCGACACACTGCTGTCCAAAACAAAGGAAAATGCCCCCTGGCCTTTTCTTCTCTAGTGCAACTTGTGCATGTTCCTTCTCCGGCACAACTTGTGCATGTTCATGCCCTGGCACAACCTGCACGTACTTCTGCACTTGCGCAACATAAAGAGAAGCACTATTTAGTAACTCCCTCTTTGCCACCAAACCCGAAGTTTAGTGAGAAATCACTAAATCAAGGAAAACGCTCTTTAGTTTTTCCTCATTATGCTCGAGTCGTTGACTGGGTGGAAAATACTGCTCTCCTTAACTGAGACAACCAAATCTCTGTCGGGAAGATGGGTTCTATTCAGAATAAACCTTCCATACAAAAGGGCATTATGCCTACTCCAAGGAGATCAGGGCAGGATCTACCAACATTATGTATTTCAAGATTTCGATGAGGCGAACTACTAGTATCTCAAGTAGATACACAAGCAGCTTCTCTATCAGACTTGCGTACCTATATCAACAGGTGCCAATTAGGCTCAACCTCGAGAAATCATAAGATGTATCAAGCACAACCGCCACCAATTGCTAACTTATACCAGAGGAAGAATGCTGAGGTGAAAGATCTGTTAAAACATGAAAAATATGGAGTTCATGCGGATTACAAATTGCTGCATAGATACTTCGGGCCAAACAGGCCCACATAA
Source organism: Iris pallida (assembly GCA_029216955.1). NCBI lineage: Eukaryota > Viridiplantae > Streptophyta > Magnoliopsida > Asparagales > Iridaceae > Iris > Iris pallida. Next base: position 21,268,332 of record JANAVB010026400.1, read on the forward strand.
AGGACAGCCGCATAACTGTTCAAAGCCGCATGCAGCCCATCGATGAACAGCTATAGAAGGAAAATATGCAACCAAGGAGGAGCAGTTCGACTGACAAAGCTGACAAGTACTGGCAAAAGCATGACAGTTCTGACACTTTGACAAGAAAGATAAGACGTGAGACGTCACCCAAAAGCAGGGTTCGTATGCCTCCATGCGGCCAAAGGAGCGTCATCCAAGCCGTATGAACCTCATGCGGACCAGCTTATGCGGCCCCAAAGTTTCCAAACTCCATGCAAGTGTGATCCGGGCCGCATGAGTCTCATGTGACCCCACAAGATCAAAGATTGAGAACACCATACACAACGGAACATGTGGCAATCTGACCGATTCCTTAACCACCCAGATTTGCTGTAACAAAATTCCAACAAACCGACATATGGCAGCCCGAGAGCGGGTCTTTGCGTGCCAACCAGCCATGTGGCAGCAAACCGACCATGCGGCTCAAAATCCATCATATTATAAATAGCAGGGTGCCACTCCGCTGCAATGGCTGGCAACCTTCAAGAGAAAAGCAATATCTTCACGAGCTAGAGACTGCATCAGATAGTCCACGGAGTAAGGCAAAGTTTATAGCACTTTTCTGAGCCTCCACTGTCACCCCCAGAATCAAAACTAAACAATTGTACCTAGATTATTTTCTAGGCTTTCTTTCTAGGCTCTTCTTTATAAAAGCGAGTTTGCAATCAATTCCAGTGTTCTGTAATACCTGTTGTTGATTTTCATGGCAAACACGATGGCTACTCTACTGGGGACATCCTTCTCTTTCGATGAGAAGTTGGTGACGCAATCTGACGCATCCAAGCTCGACTCTACACAGCAGATGCTTGTGGTCTGCTTCGACCAACAACCCTTCGAAGAATTGCTCTTTAAAGGGAGCGCCAGCCCGTCTCAAAAGCGAGCCAACCTGAAGATGACTCGCAAGGCGTCGGTGCACAAAATTGCTGTCTCCGACCAAGTTCTCGAAGAAGCTCCTTTTGCAGCCCAAGATGGTGACCAAAACTCTCGTGTGGCATTGTTTCCGACCGCAGAGGACCCCACTATCCCCAAATCCAGTAGAGAAAAACACTACGATGCTGAGTTTTTGGGAGCACAAGGGAACTCCATATGGACAAATAGGAGGCTGCAGAGAGGAGATGGGCAGTCTGCCCATACAACAGCCAACTCTGGCCGCAGACAGATAACTCATGCGGCAGCCAACTTCCACCGCCGAAAGATGATTCATGCGGCAACCAGCTCTAGCCGCAAGAAGATGGGCCGTACAATGACCAATCCTGCCCACAGACATGACGTCTCATGCGGCCATGTCAGAAGCTCTGTGTTCGACCGCCTCTCATGCGGGCCCGATACCATAAGGCCCATTAAAGAAGCGGGATGTATCAGTCTGGACGCTTTTTACTATGTGCCTTCGGGCGCTAAGTCAAAAAGTTCTAGGGCAGTGCGGGCTCAACCAGCCCAGTCAACTATCCAATTTGTTGACTGTCAGTGGGCCCCGTTAACCATTACACGGGCTCCTGATAGAAAGTCTCCCTCAAAATATCCAGAGCAAGTGGTTTTACTAGCCACGGATCAGGGAGCAAAAGTGATGCATAAGCACCCCTGCGCTCGGGATTTCCGAGTTCACATGTTTGGTGCAAAGGCAGAGCAGCTTTCTACTGACTTACGTGACGTGATTACTCACAAGCGCAAGACGGTAGCGTCAGCATGCAGTGAGTCCCTCTCGGGGCGTCATTGCACTCAGGTCATCATCAACTACTGTTGCAATAAATCAGCAGTACCTGAAGATCGATAGTCAGTTTTCCAGCGACTGCAGCAGCCAGCACCTGTCGAACAGGTGCAAATTTCAGGGGACGAAGTGTTTTCTTTTGCCTCCTGTAACTCAACTCAAAAAGTTCCTCTTGGCAAGGGAGGAAAGAAGACAGGCTCTTCCAGCCCGGCCATCTCGGCCAGTATTACAAGAAGACCCTCATCTGGGGGGTTTCCTTCAACCACAGGGTGTGTCTATTTAGGCACTCGATCCAAGAAGAAGCTTCCGGCACTCGAAGGTGCACCTCCAGCCACCTTGAGAGTAGATAAAGCTGGGGGTAGCAGCCCCCTCAATGTAAGCAACAACCCGGTGTACCAAGAGCACGCGCAGGGGGTAGAGATCCTCCAGAACTCTGCAACAGAACCAGATTTCTCTGAGGGCCACCTCATTCAACAAGATGATACGGCTTCCAGTACAGGGGGTAGCACCCCTTCCGAGTCTGACGAAGATAACATTCTGACGTTTTCTGACGATTTCTCTATACAAGGGTACGACACCGAGAGTACCTCTGCCACAATCCCTTCCACCTCTACCCACGTGAGGACAGCCTTTATGACTGACGACGATCATGAAGCACCTTCCGACCGACAACGGCTAGAAGAGCTCGAAGCCATGCTCCTGTCCTTAGTCAAGTCGGTGGACGAGATCAAAGCCGCCTTGCCAGCTCAATCAGTGAGGACGCCCGGACAAACAAGCTAGGGACCCGTCGTCAACGCGGACTCCAACACGATCGCCCCTCCTTTGGGTAATGATCCCATAGCACCATTCGTTCCTTCAGCTGCAGATGAAGCCAAGGAGGCTAGGAGGGAAGTCTAGGAGCTTCGGGCGATGTTTAATGCCCGAGACTCCTCTCGGGATCTCAGAATATGACAGCCATATCCAGTCGCATGGAGGGATGTACCTTTTCTACTGCGGTACAAGCCGTTCCATATTGATTCTTATGATGGAAAGACCTCTGCTAGTTGGTACATGACTTACTTTGAAGTCACCACCGACCACTTACCACATAGTGACGCCATCCTCACGCGATTATTCATCGGAGCCTTGGAAGGGATCGCGTTCGACTGGTCCCGCAATCTCCCCGACAACTGTATCCATTCTTTCGACAGCTTCAAGCATATGTTCCTGGAGAGATTCTATGAAGTGGGGCATGACATGACAATGTCATCTCTCATGGACGTCGTTCAGGAAGAAAGGGAGCTGATGAGGAACTATATCAAGCGGTACCGCCAAACTGTGATGAGATTGCCTCAGGTCAATCCCGAGAGTTCCCTAATTAAAATCTGCCAGAAGAAGATGCTCCCTGCAATTAGCCTCTGGATGGGAGACGATCAGTTCAGAGACTAGACGACTTTCATCATAAGTTCTACCAACGCAGAAGCAAAATTGAAGAAGGCTCGCCAGCTGGGGTTACACATCCAGGACGGAGAAAATAAGGGCAGACGTCCTGGTCCCGCCTCCAGTAACAACAATAGTGGCACCACCACCACCGGGACAACAAGGGCAAACAGGCCATGGTCACTGATGCGACTCAGAAGCCAGAGCAGAAACAGGCGGAAGGTCAGTGGCCCAAGATCAACTACTCATTCGAAGATAGTCATGTCAAACCTATCTTTGATATGCTTTTGCAAGGCGGTAGGATCCGGCTCCCGCCACCAAGACGTGAGCCTTGAGCAGCAGAAATGGAGGACCCGAAGTACTGTCACTTCTACCGCTATGTCCATCACGCCACCCAGGATTGCTTCCAATTGAAGCTGTACATCGAGAGTCTTATCGACTCCAAAGCTTTGTCGATTGACTTTGAAGAGGTTACCGTGGCAACAAACATGGTATCTATTCAGTTCGGCGACTTCCCTCCAACAGGCACTCTAGACGGGGTAATACTTGTCCCTCGGGCAACGATAGAGGTTACTAACCTTCCACCCGCCCGGAGCCAGACATCTAAATTGGTACCCCTCACTACATCGCAAGGAGAGATCATGTGGGTACACCCAGACTTGGTGCCCGAAGTTACCCAGGGGGTGTCATCTCCTCCCAGCAAGAAAAAGGACAGGAAGTCTAGAGCCTGCCACATAATTTCAGCCAAAGCTGAAGAAGCTGCAGATGTTGTTACCCGGTCTGGAGCACAAGTGCAGCCCGTACGGGATAGTCCAGCCGAAGATCCTCAGCCAACAACGTTGCTTCTCTCTGATGTTCCAAGGCCATCTCAGCATCCACTGGCGTACAAGTCCAAAACAAAGAAAACCCGTTTCGATAGGCCACTCCGCAATGATTTACCTCAGGTACTGGAGAGACCTTACAACTTAGACATATTAGCACAATTGGCTAATACGCCAGCAAAGTTGTCGCTATATGAGCTCCTAAGGCTCTCCAAGGATCTTCGTGTCGCATTAAGCGAAGCACTCCAGAATGCCGATGCCTACTTAGCCCAGGTCAAGCCTCCAGGGGAAGATCCGCCAGCAGTTCTACAAGACGGCGGTAGCACATATGCAATGCCCAACATCGTATTTACTCCGCAGGACATGTTGATTAAGACTAACTTGCATGATCGCCCCTTATACTACACTGGATACATCGACGACCTCAAGGTGGAACGGATGCATATCGACCCGAGATCGTCAATAAGCATCATCCCAAAAGCCTGCTCCAACTTCTTGGCATCCCTATGCACCAGCTAGAAGCAACTAACACAGCCATTAGCAGGTTTAACTCAGGGAGAAGCTATCCCCTAGGGAAAATTCGGTTGAAATGCCAGATTGGTGACTTGAGGACGGAAGTTACTTGCTATGTCATAGAGGTAGACACACCTTACAATATCCTCATGGGGCGCCAGTGGATACATGACTATATGATCGTGCCGTCCACCCTCCACCAATGCTTCAAGTATGTCAATAGACACGGCTTCGTGAGGACCGAATTTGCCGACATCGATCCCTTCAAAGGAGTTGAGCCTTGTTATTCTTCGGAGGCTTGTTTATACAAGGAATCCAAGAAGTACATCACCAACAAACTGGAGACTATCACAGGGCCCAAAGAACCCTTGATAGTTCACCCCCAGGCCCGTAGTTCAAGCAAAGCAGCTCCCCTTATTGCAACCATACATGAAGAGGTGTCCAGCTCTCTCATTCAAGCTGTGCAGTCAGAACCAATAGTCAGTCGACTCCCAAATTCAAGAGCCAGGGCCCATCATTAGGCCGAGGGTGATCCAATTACCAAAATCCATCCGAAGACCATCGGAGGACTCAGAATCCCTTGTCGAGCTAATTGTCACCCGTCTTCCCAAGGCGAGTCGGGAACTAAATGCCGACCCGACATACTCAAACAAGCGAATGCCCAAGACGGCATCTCAACCTTTGGGATCGCAGGGGGTAGCCGAGGAGGACGTAGAACTTGTCGAATACCTGGTGGCACAGGTGGAGGGTACCTCTCCTGATGACGTAATGAATAGAGTTCCTTGTCTCATCAATAAGAGTTAAAAAAAAGAGATAGAATATATAGTTAAAAAAAAGAATATATATTTACCTAGAGTGTCGAGTTATGTACATCAGGTACCTCTGAACTTACACTCCGTTCCCCTCCTCCGAGGGGACTCACATTGCACCTCTGCAAGTGACAAGTCACGTATATTGATACCTCTGAACTTTCGCTTTAATGTTTCGACCACCATTTATCACGTCCATACCTCCCTTATTGGGCTTCATTTCAAATCTATTACCCGCACCACCAGTGCGCAGAAGGGTAATAGGTCCATAAAACTTATCCTAATCTATTACTCGCACCATCAGTGCACAAAAAGGGTAATAGGTCCACAAAATTCCCCGAATGGGAAAAACAACCATGTCCATATTACCTCTGAGTTATTTTCCTATCCATCACTGACAAATCACCCCAATACATAGAATTTCCACGTTGATAGCACCTCTGAGTTGTTCTGTGTATCTCTATTTGGCCTACTCCTACCACGTCCTCATTACCTCTGAGTAGGAAGGCTATGCTTCAGACCCATATTTACCACGTCCTCACTACCTCTGAGTAAATATGCCGGTCTTCTCTTCACTCGTTATCAGTACTCACCTCACCAGTACACAAAAAATGGTAATGAGCCCCCAAAAAACCATCCTATTACTCGTACCATCGGTGTATCAAAAGAGTAATAAGTCCACAAAATATCTTGTCAAATTTATTTGCTCGCATTTTCAAAATACACCCAAGGGCAATAGGTCCACAAAAAGTTCCCACAGAGGATATTCTTCAAAATGTCATTACAAGCTCATCAGAGCAGAGTGAATCTATTCTGCTCTGTCAAAAAAAAGAAAAAAAGGGAGAGAGGGAGACGAAGAGCAAAGTCCACTACTCATCAGCGTCACACAACTTGTCAAGGATGTCCTCCAGCTTTGTAGATGTGCGCTCGATTCTCAGTTTGACTCGACGTTCAGCTTCCTGGGATAACCTTTCGGCATCCTCCAGATGTGCATGAGCCTGCCAATTTTTTTCCAGTTTCTTCAATGCTCTCTCTAAAGCAGCAGAGGTTCGAGTGACCTCATCAGTCTCCTTCCAGATCTTCCCACCCTCTTGACGGGTGACTTGGAGCTCGGTCTCCAAAGACGTTAACCTAGCCTGGAGCTGGAGGAGCTGCTCGTTGGTTTCGGCCATAGCTCGAGTAATGGTCTCCTCACGAGTAAAGAAAATCTCTCCCTCCCGGTACAACTTGTCATACCTAAGGGACAACTCCTGAAGGTCCTTCTCCAAAGAAGGTTTGGTTGTCTCTTGAACAGCCTTCACCTTTTCTATGGTAGATACAAGAAAAGTATGCTCCTGCTCCACCATGGCAGACGCATCTACTTGCCGTAGTTTCTGTAACTGGATTAGGTACTGAAGAGCCTCTGCCAGTTTGTGCTCCAGATGGACGGCCACCCCTTCTCCACCTGGAAGCATCTTCAGCAGGATAATCTGGCCTTGGGCGCAGTGGTCGGCCACAGCAAATGAAGTCCCTCTCTTCAAAGCAGCCTCGACCCTCCGTTTCAAATAGCGATAAAAGCTCTCGACAACGTCCCTTGACGACTCGTCCAAATTCTCCAGAGAGGACGGCATCGACGGGATAGCATCTAAGGAAGCTGAGGGCTTCTGGGAAGGGGGTACACTTGAGCTTGAAGATCCTGTTATAAGGGAAATAAACTCCGAGCGACGAGACTCCCGCACGACAGCAATTTCCTTTTCTACAGCCCGAAGGAGCTAAAGGCTGGACAGGGCAGAAGGTTCAGGTTCCGAGAAAGAGGCAGCTCCAACCGATCCTGCATGCGCTAAAGAGATAGAAGGACCCGGGATGCCTGTATTCAATATGGTGGAAGGCGCCTCAACTCGAACAGGTAAGGGAGAAGGAATATTTCTTGCTCGTATCTGGTTGGCCCCTGGATCCTCTGCTATTTTCTCCTCTGTAGCCACATCCGCCACCGGTAGCGGCGAGGCATGTCCTGTAGTTCCGGCACAACCGGCAATCAGCTTGACACGAAAAGGATGGAGTTGAAGCAAAAAATCTCCTTATTGGTGAGAAAGTGGTATAGCTTACCAGAGGAAAAAGGCAACGGATGAGGCTCAACAGGAGTAGTCTTGACACCTCCCACCATTTCTACAACTCCAGTAGGGTCAGCGGCGGCATCCGAACCATCAAGGCCTGGTCCTTTCGCACCTGTTGCTCCAGGTACATATGTAATGATATCAACACCAAACTGTGAGGACCCCGTAACTTCGGGGTCGGCACCCAAAGAGGAAGTCGCATGGGAGGCAGCGGGTGATAAAAGGTTTGTCTCCTCCGATGCCTGTAAAGGAGAGCCTTCAGATAACATTCCAAGGACAACATGGGGACTTGTCGTACTTACCCTCATATCAACTTTGGTGCCACTACCTGTTTCCCCCATGCCAAGCCTACGGAACCTAGCCGCAGTCTACTTCTGAGATCGAGGTCTACCAGCGACAAGAGGTTCGGGTCCGCTTGGTGCACATAGAGGATTCGACACAGGTAAAAGCACACGTATAGCCAAAGGACTTGTGGAGGGCTGAAGACCCTCGGAGTCATCTTCCTCTTCCTCCGTGCTGTCAGAGTCAGAATCAGAAACTTTCATCTTGCCCTTCCCCGTCCGCTTTCGAGAATCCCTCATTCGCTCCTCTAATTTTGTACCGACAATAAAGCTGGTACGAGGATCAAAGTCGTTGGGAGGTACATTCACAGATACGTGGCGAAGAGCCGCGATATAGGCAATACTTCCCGAAGTCTCGGCATCAGGTAAGACAAAGCTGGCCCGGGTACGGATCACCGAATAATAGTGCCAGGCTCGGATACCATCCAAGACACTCCCCTCGAAACTCAAGCAAGGGTTAGGGATATCCAAATATAATTGGCTGTACCCAAATTATCGAGAATACCGGCTAGGTAAGTATGGCTCTAGGTATACAACATTACGATTGTGGTACACCAGATGGAAAGGATGGATACTCTGCAACTAGCAAAATAGTTTTTCAGATAAAGACTCGGGCGCAGCAGCACTATCAAGATGAACGCGTCCCATCTCCTCATCGGTAAAAGGTGGGACCGACACAAAAAAAGAGTATCCATCCACTCGTGCGAGAGCGACTCGACAATCAGAAAAGTTGGTACAGTTCCAGGGCATATCGCGATAATGGTAGAGGAAGGCATCATCACTTGTCGCATCGCCCTCTGAACCAGGACGCATCAGAGAGGGATAATGCATCAGTAACCACCCGATTAAATAATGATATGGCAGTTCGATTCTATTTAAGGGTTTCGTAAGATCACGAGCAATAACTTTCGACGTAAAGGAACGAAGACCCCTATGGATGCTACATACCATCGCAGGAAGCAGAGCCAACTTAGCCCCAAAAACTAGCTTCACCGCGGGAAGGATCAGGTTGCGACTAATCCTCTCGATCGCACCGGAACCCGTCGAAACAACGTAAACCCTCAACCAGATCATCAGGTACCCAGCCAAAATAGCTTTAGCAGACAGAGGTTGAGTATCATGATAAAAATAGCTAAAGGTGTCACTCAGGCTCCCAAATTTGTCACCAGCAGCACGGGACCTTTTAGTATTTTGCACCTGCACATCCACCTGCTTCAGAGATTGGAGGCTCCTAACAGCAACTCGACCGAATACGCTAAGGTTAAAAAGATAGCCAATCTAGGCCGTGATGTGAAGAAGGTTCCCTTCTGAACTATCATCCTTATTCTTAGATATTTGTTGACAGGTGCTGTGGTGGCATAGCAATTCCTGATATACGGCTAGGAACCCAGGATACTGCCGTTCTAATTCTTCGAATTCTTTGTTTGTCGGGGTATACTCTTCATAAGCCTCATCGTCCTAGGGCAATCTGGACACACTATGCATTTCGTGGAGAGCGAGCCCCATCTCTCCACCTGGAGTAAAAAGTCCCCATCTGGCAATTGTACATCTCTAGCAAAGCCATAAATAACTTCGGATTCATAAACAAGCTATAGCAGAGGCCCCTGATGGCATAGAGAGGTCAGTCTGTTGAAGGGTACCCTCATACTGCGCCAGGATCCAAGAAGTCAGGTTAACCCAGGGAGGGGAACGATGCTGCCAGTTTAGTAAAGACAGTCTCCCCGCAGGGTATGATCCCTTATGAGCAATCTGATTCAAAAAGGTGTCAGCTTCAGTGAAAAACATATTAGGCTTCAAATCGTTGATGAGACTGCCAAGAGCTAGCCCAATAATGAAGTAGCTCATTGATTCCTTCACTGCGACCACTGACCTCGAGAGGTGGTTGAAACGAATATGGCCTATAAAGATCCCCTGCTGATCCAAAGTTAGAGAACTCGACATCTTTAGCTCGAAAGAGACCATATTGAAACCTAATAAGGGAAAGTGGCGCTCCGTCAAGGGTACGTGGATTGCTTCCCCCTGAAAATAAAAATCCCAACTCTCAAGAGTCTCTGTGACGCTCGGTTCTGAAATAGCCAGGGCATCCCCGAATAAAAACAGAGGCTTCGGATGAATGCCATTCAGTTGCTCGGAGTTCATCATGCCAAGTAAGAAAGAGAAAAACTGATTTCTGATCTCCCTCAGCCGGTCTTCAGGTTGATTTCGGTTAATCTGAATGCCATTCAGTTGCTCGAACTTGATATTCAGCAGCTTCTTTTTCCTTCTCTACAACTTCAGTTTTATAATGTTCAACAGAAGAAGTTGTCTCGACAATGTGAGATTTCAACTCTGCAGAATGCTGTGAGAAAGCTACCACGGAAGCTTCAAATTCTGCTCTTCGTAATGCAGCCTCGTGAGCCATCACCTCGCATTCAGTATCTACAAGTTTCTGGATGTTTCCTCTCGTTAGATCTTTGTAAGACTTGATTGATTCTTTAAGTTCATTCAAAATATGATCTAAATAATTGACTCTATCCAGATCTCCAATCTTGCGGATAGCTCCGATGATGAAGGAAGAAGGGCCCCTTACTGATTCATAAGGTTGGTCTTTTTTAATGACCATTTGAATTAGAGGCTTAAGAGAAGTGAAGAAAGCATTAGTATAAGCTTCAACCACAACTCTATTCATTGCTGAGATCCCCGGGGTAGCCACTTCTATTGGAATTCTTGTTTCTGAAGTAACTGGAGGAACTACAGATTGTATACCAGGAGATCCCAGTACTGGCATCATAGAAGAACTCCCCTCTCTAGTTTGGGTACCCATATCCAGAGGAGCCATAGTCGAGCTGAAACTGATTGTGGTCGATACAGCTTTCGCAAGTGTCCCTACAGGAACCACTGTAATCAAGATGCACAGTTATTATATATAAGTTACAGTAATTAAGGTAAATAAAAGTCAAAATTTTACCTGATCCTGGCAATACATATAGGGTTTCATGCGGCATGTCCAAATTAGAACAGTCTGGCCATGGTAGTTTCAGACACAGCTGCCTGACTACTTCCAGCATCGGAACCGCCTGATAAGAAACGGCTACTTTCGGCCCCTGATTCTGCTTGTTCAGCTGGGGCAATCACTTCTGCATCCTTGACCTCAAAAGTTTGGTTGGTGGGAGTTTGAATCTCTGCAGTATCAGTGTTGAGATTTTCATTGATTCCAACATCTTCAGGGGCCATGACCTGATGATCTTCGATTTTATCCTAGTTTTTAGGCTCACCAGTTTTTGGACTTGAAAGCCACTTTTCAATAATATAATGCTCTTCACTTTCAATAATAGTATGGCATTCTTCAATTGGTAATGCTTGATTCAGCGAGATTTTTGCTGAAATTTGGTCTCCTTCAACGGTACTTGTAGAATCATCCTCAAATGTATCGCCGTAATCACAATCTTCAAGAGCCGCTATCATTTCTTGATTTTCTTGAGAGTGAGTAGGAGCTTGGGCTATAGTGACATCAGGATTGGATTCTGTAAAAGGCAACTCCTTCTCGGGAAGTGTAGACTTTGGGACTCCTTGAGTTGGAGATGACATCATAATTCCTGCAGCAGCTAACACAGTTATAGGAATCATCATTTGTGTAACTATGGGCCCCGAAGTCCCTTCTGTAACGATCGGAGCTGGAGTGCTAACCTCTGCAGATAAAAAAATAGAGGGGGAATCAGTGTTAGTATGTTACTCAATCAAGATCACATTGAGGGAATATTAAAATTTACCTGGTGGAAGTGGTATATCTTGTGAAGGCAATATTTCTTGATGATCTTTTGGAGACACTATTAATCTCCTTTTGGCCTTGCGTACCAGAGGTAGTTCATGTTCTTCTTCAACCTCATCAAGGTCAACTTGTACATTGGGTTCTCTAATAACCTCTTCTTGGGCAACTGGGCTGCATCTTGGAACTGAAGAAGGCGTTGCCTCTCCTCCTCCAGAGGATGCTTCGGTGTGTATCTGTTTTGTCTGGGACCGCGTGGTCCTGGTGGTGGGCTGCTCTACAATGACCAGTGTAGTCTTCTTTCTCTTCCCTACAGCCATAGGAGAAGAAGGAAGATTATTAGGATGAGAAGGGGCTGATGATTCTCCAGTCTTTCTTTTTCTTCCAAGTCCTTTCGCTGGGGACTTCTCCTTCCGTATCTTTAATGATACATCTAGTGGATCATTGACTTCATCATAAAAGCCTACGAGAGAGGCTTCCAAAGGTTCGTCAGCGGGTTCATGATTCTCTTCATCTCTGAAGGATCGTGCAGTGTGAACTCCAGCTCTTGAACGTCTATTACTGGTAAAGCTGTCAGCCAGATTAAAGTTTTCGGTAAAGGTGTTGGCTGAAGTATAAAAATTTGCATATGTATATAACATACGTGGGGCTATATGAGAGACATGAGGCATCAAGAATATGGCCTTAGTCCCTCTTGCATTATAGTATCTCCATGCGCTGGCACCATCTATTAGGTAACCTTTACCCTGCAAACAGGTGGTGGCATTACCTACATGCAATTGATTATAACCAAACTGTCGAGCAAATCGGCTTGGTAAGTACGGTTCTAGAAAGCACTCACCTTCAAACCGGTAAACTAAATGTGAAGGCCGAATTGTCTTCAAGCACGTAAACTCAGTCGAAGACAGACGGAGAGATGCTGCTTCTAGGTCCATAAGTTTTAGAGGGAGATTCTCATATCCTGGAGGAGGAGGAACACATTAAAATCTCCATCCAGACCCTCGGTTTAAAGCTCTTCGGCATTCTGACAGCGCATTGATGTTCCATCGAGCATTGGAATAACGCTTGATAAAGTCACCGCCGACTGCACCCATATCGGGGTCCATCAAATCAGGATAATGTAACAACAGCCACCCACATAGATATGTGTATGGCATTTTGGTACGAGGAAAGTCGTCCCGAGAATTTTTATCATACACCATGGTGTTAACGAAAGAACGCAAGCCTGCATTCAAGCGACATGTCATCGCCGAAAGAAGATTCATCTTGTAGCCAAATACTAGACGTACTGCGGCAAATAGCACACCTCGATGGAATTGGTCGACGGCACTGGCTCTAGGTATCACAAACCACCGTAACCATAAAGAGAGAAAACCCGCCAGCTGGGCTTCTTGAGACATGGTTCTGTAACCTTGTCTAAAATAAATTTTGATTTTAGTACCAGCAGTAAAGGGGTACCAATCTATATCCAAGATGTTATCACAGTGCTTAGTTTTCTCTATCAATTTTTCTACATCGCTGTGGCTGAGCGTTTTGAAGAAACAAGGCTTGCAGGCTTGACTTTCGACAATCTTTTCTTCATGAGCATGCCCTAGAAACAAATATGGCAACCATTTAGTAATATAGCAAGTCTCTTTGGAAGCACTTTTGTAATAAAAGGAACAAATCAGATAGTGGCATAATAATTCTTCGAATACAGCCACCATCTTAGAATTCTCTGCAGAGAGAGTATCCAATTCCTCATTTTTTGGCACATATTCTTCATAGGGATTTTCACCCATTGGCAAATGTGAAAGATACTTTATTTCATGAAGAGCGATGCCGATTTTCCCGTGAGGTGTCATAAAGGTACCAGTCCTCTCATTATATCTTTCAACTAAAGCCAAAAACATGTGAGCATTTGGACGAAAGCCATGAGCAGTGGTCCAAATTGGATCATAGAGTTCTAATTCAAGGAGTTTATCCTTAAAATGATCTATAGCCCAGACCACTACACTGTTCCAGCATTTTATGTCGAGATTCACTAAGCTTGTTAAGCGCATAGTCTGATCTGGGTAACTTCCTTCAGCCTTCGTAAACATGTTCACGAAAATAGGTACTAGGACGGGAAGCAACATTGATGAATCTTCAGGAGGTATACAGCTTGGTCTCAAACCTCTCAGATGGGAGCTGTATCTCTCCGAAGTACTGTAGAACAAATCCTTGTTCTGTGGGCCCAATCTGTAGAATATCCTCCCGACTCTGGCCTGCTGAATTGGGGTCAGGTCCCATGCCATGCGGCAGGGATAACTAAAAAATGCGTATCGAGACAAAGACAAGTGTCTCGACATTTCTGGAAGGTACATGATTCAATCCTATATTGATAAAATCTGTCTTCTCTCTTCCCTTTGGGCTGGGATATCTTCTTGATCGCCTCTCCAAATAAGAAAGCTAGTTTCTTATGGACGATATTGTCCAGGCTTTCCAAAGGTTCGTCGTTCATTATGCATAATAATGTGGGATTATCTTGAGATACAAGCATAGCTCTTCGGGACTCAGGAAGATCATATTGAGGATATTGTACATGGGATAAGTCCACTTGGTACTCCGACACGTTGAAGGCAGAAGCATAAATTTCAGCATTTGGGTCTTCTCTGAGATTATCTATATGAAAACAAGCAAACAGGGGTTAATGTCTGGTTCAATGAAACACAACATAAGACATCACAGGTTGTGCAACACTCATATTATGCAACATTTTGTATTGCGCCACATCTATGTTGTACAACATATCAGGTTACACGACTTTTATGTTGTGCGATATTTCTGTCGAAACAAACATCTGTGTGGCACAGCATCTCAAGTTGTGCCAAACTGATTATACAGAATCAGAAAGTATAACTCTCGAAATGACGTACAACACTGTCTGGACAGCAACCAAACCCTACGAAGAGGGGTGCAAGTCAGGAAACATGCCTAATTCTAAAACGAGTAGGCGTGCATATTGACAAAATCAAACCAAACCCTAAAAAGGGGATTGGTCGATGTTTGTTGTCAAAACATTCACCTTCTATGGCCGGGTTGGCCGTCTCTCGTTGTAACGAAGGGGGAGCATACTGAGGTGCGTGTGTGGATGGAACGCGAGAAGAAGCCTCAGCAACACTCTTTCCCTTCTCGACAGCAGATCTCTGGGCGCCATTTGATGCTAGTCAAAGCTGAGGAAGAAGAAGGGAAGATAAGGTTTTTGAGAAATTGAACTTCAGTAAAAAATGAAGAGTTTGAAATATATGGATATTTATAGCTTCAAAAGTTGATCACACAATTTGCGCTCAAAAAGTGGAGTCGGTTGAGCCTTGGCGCAATCCAAACAAAACTAGCATAATTCAAAGTATTTTAAAACTTTAAAGTATTTTAAAGTTTCGAAAACTTTGAAGGGGGACTTATAGAGGCTAAAAATCAAGATGCGCCACCCATTAAAGTATTTAATCATCTGATGGCGCCAAAACATTATGTTGTGCCGGATTATCAAGTTGCACCAACGCCAGGTTGCGCTGGAGTCAGGTTGCACAAACGATACATGGCATACTTCCTCGAGAAGCTGTAACGGCATCATCATTTCCTGACAACTAACAGTACGGAGATTAAGGAAAATCCGTTCGAATACCGCGTAATGCGGCGCTCGAGAAGATTTTGTCAGCATATAATTAATGCTGACAGCTGGTTCGCATAAATCTCTGCACGAGGATTAAATAGTACAACAAAGAAGACCTAGTCAAAGGTGCCAGTCGTTGAGTTGTGCCTATGCGCAGCCTGACAAATTTGTGCCACTTGATCAACTCTTATTTTAAAAATAGGGTGACATGGCGCACAAGCTATCAACTTTGTAGAATGTACCCATTATACTGCCCACGACCACGTGCATCTCAATCAAACGATGCTATACATCTACAGCAGTTGGTACAAACCGCTCGTACAGATTGTTACATTATGCCCATACGCAACCTGATAAAGCACGTGCAAGGTGATCAAACACTGTTCAGGACAGAGTGATGTAGCACGCAAGCCACTAACTTCGCAGAATGTACCCACTATGCTGCTCATGACCACGCACATCTCGATCAAACGATGCCACGCATCCATAGAAGTTAGTACAACCATTCGTGCAAGTGAACAGGAGGCGCGGAACTTGAAGCACACGCAATCTAGAATAACTACCAAACAGTTATTTCAAGAACTCTATAAATAGAGTTTCAAATCAAACTTAAAACATCAAGAGTGGTCATAATTTCCTGCTAAAGTGCTGTTGCATTCTCCAGAGGCTCGTGTCTTTGATATCACATCGTCCAAGGGATAAAGTGATCGTCTTCTGATCAGATTCCTATAATTATACTTTCCCAGAAATTAATTGTACTCATGTACTCTTTTTCTTAGTTTATAATAAATCTTTTGTTCTTTGCAAACAGAAGTGGGAACATATCACGATAGATTTTATTTTGGATCTTCCACATTCTCCGGAAGGAAAGGATGCGATTTGGGTCATCGTTGACAGGTTGACCAAATCTGTCCACTTTATACTATACAAAGTGGGATTGTCTATGGAGAAGTTGATAGAGTTATATGTGAACCAGATCGTCTGGTTGCACGGGGTTCCAGTGATTATTGTCTCCGATCGGGATAGCAGATTCAAATCCCATTTTTAGAGGAGTTAGCAGGCTAGCTTGGGCACACAGCTCAAGTTTAGCACTGCTTAATTACTACTCTCAAATGGACGGACAGTCTGAGCGGACTATTTAGACGCTTGAGGACATATTGCGAACATGTGTATTAGATTTCTGTGGCTCATGGGAGGACCATCTTCACCTAGTAGAGTTTGCATACAATAATAGCTACCAGGCCAATATAGAGATGTCTCATTTCGAGGCTTTGTACGGACGAAGGTGTCGAACTCCATTATCTTGGGATAACGTGGGCAAGAGAGTATTATTGGGACCGGAAATGGTAGTGGATGCTACAGAAAAAGTGAAGCAGATTATAGAGACTTCGCGTGGCACATGACGAAAGTCACTGAAGATCATTAGAGTTTGTGTATATAATTTCCTTATCTTAGATAGTTAATACGTATAGGTTACGTAACAAAAAATCCTGTGTGGCTCTAGGTCGACGACTTGTTATTCTTGAAGATTTCTCCAACGCGTACCACGATTCATTTTGATGGAGGAAGTAAGCTCAATCCAAGGTTCATCGGACCATTCGATATCCTTGACAGGATCGATACAGTGGCATACCGATTGCCTTGCCGCCTGCATTGGAGGGAGTTCACAACGTATTCTACGTATCCCAACTGAGATGATATGTAGCAGACCCCAGCCATGTATTGGATCACTTACAGATTGAAGTAGGACCGAATCTTAGCTATCAGGAGCAGCCCATGGAAATTTTGGATCGCAGATAGAAGGTGTTGTGTAACCAGACGGTTTCATTGGTTCGCATCGCGTAGAGACATCACTCTCCAGGCGATACCGCTATCTTTTTAAACCATAAGGTATTTTCCTTCCCGTATCAATCTTTTAATTTCGAGGATAAAATTTTCTAAGGAGGATAGATTTATAAATCCTTGACCCTCAAAATTAATTTCCTAATAAATTATAATTTCTCATTAGGTCAAGTTGTAATTATATTACTAATGGAAGAAGACTTATGTAAATTTATTAATAGAAAAGAGAGTTGTTTCAAAAATTCAAATTATGAAGGGGTATAGCATAAAAGGCAAATTCAAATATATATGTAAAAAAGTTTAAACTGATTCTCTCATCTTCTTTCCGCAAAAATCAAATAGACTGACCATGTTTGAATCAAATTCAAATGATACTCGTTATCCATTTGGAAATTCAAAATATATTCGGTTCACTCGTAGTATATATATGTGAGGGGAGGAGATCAACCAATTTTTCCATCTACAATCTAACCCTCTCTCTACTCTCGAGAAATCAGGACAGTTCGAGCCTTTCCTTTCTGCAAGCAGACAACCATCCCTCCCTCTGTCATCTCCCTTATGGGAATCACCATTAAAAATCCTCTCGGTAGGTAAGCAACTGAATCCCTTTGATTCTAGATTCTTTAGACCATAGATTGCTTCCAATAGAAATTAGATGTTAGTAAGGGTTAGGTATACAATTGGTTTCAGTGGCCATAAGAAAAGTATGGGGCATGCCAAGTGCGGATTCCAGGCATAGGGATATGGTATTAGAAATTTTTTGGTATTGTGTATCGGGGAATCGATGTGGGTATCGGGAAAGGAAGTCCTAATAGAAAATAGTAGAGGATTCTATGTACTAGGGTGCTGTGCTAGCAAAACATTCACTAAGGGGCAGTATTGAGTCTGAAACAGGAGGGTATGTTACATATGAGTACAACAAAATAGGGATAGTGGGGGGATGTCAGGGAGTATCATGCAATCCTTATATTTGGTCCGGTATCTGATATCAGAGTAGTATACCATATCGAAAACACTTTTTTAATGTAGTCTAATTCCTACGTATGTTATATAGACATGTGTGTGTGTTTGATACAATGTGTCAAGTTATTAGGTGTAACAGTTATATGTAGGTGCATTGGCCTATCTCTTGAGAAGGGAGTCATGCCATATCCTAAGTGCACTAATAAACAGTTGGGGTTGTGGTTCAATATGTAGCGGATAGTAGCAGCCGTATCCCATATTAGGTATCTAGGAATAACGGGGCTATTTAAGTATACAAACACTTGTTGGGTAGAGGAAGTTCAATGTACCCAGGTAGTTATTCAGTCAGGTACAGAGTGGTTAAGCAGCAAAGACAATCTGTAATAGCAGCCGAAGCAAGGGCAGGCTACTAAGTAGTAGGATGTGTGACTGCATTTATTTGAGAAGCTAGTCCTACAATACAGGTGGATTTATTTGGAATATAATAGTTTCTAGACACAGTATGTTGCTATAGTAATTTCCAAGTATGGCATATCATAGGTATCCTATGTAATCCATGTGTACATGCATCCTGCAGTATACATGCTAGCTTTCAGTAGCAGGTAATATGTGTTCTGAACCTTGGTTGGTATTAGGCCGAGAGTATAAGCAGACAAGATTGCCATTCTTGTATATTAAGCAATAGAGGGGAATTCAGTTACCTGTGTATCAAAATAGAAGTAACAGCAGTGGCTACGGGCAAAGGCAGTAGTATGTGTAGGTGAAGGTAGGTAATACATAGTTAGGAGTATCAGTTGGGATTTTAGGTAGATGAGTGTCAAACCAATGTATATATATAAACAAGATATGTATATAAAGATATAGGTAACAAAATCTAAGGTATAAATGATAATTTGAGGTAGGTTAAGTACGAGTATCAAGTAGATAATAATGGTGTCTGTAGATAATCGCACCTAAGGGACATAGAGGTCATAAATTAGAATTCTATTAGATAGTTAGATAGGAGTGATACTAATTTAAAATTAGTCTATTAACATTGTTAATTTATAAAATAGGTTGCTCGGACTCATATTTGGTACAGGACCCCTGCCATCAGCTCAAGACGTCAAGCGAGTACATTTTTTGTTTGATTTCAATATTGTTAATTACTATATTATATTGTCTAGTTGTATTATATTTGATTCTTGACATGCTCGTTACACGGTTAGCACATCATTGATTACTTTTCATATTATACGCTCTTTTCTTGTATGTTATGTCGGAACGGGAAAGTACTGAGTAGATGTGTGATCAGACCTTAAACCTTGCTTTATTTTCATGCTATATAGAACTTAAGGATGCAAATCCTATGTAGACCTTGCGATGTAACTACCCCAGCCCGATCACATGTCGAAATGAGTACTTCAACTCACATAGATAGTTATATTTCCTTGTTCCACTCTTTACTTGCCTCATATATTTCCTATCCACTTGTTAATTATATTTTCATGTTATGCTTGATTATTTCATCATGTATTTTATAACTAACCATTGTTTTATTGTCGTTATCATATATTTGGAACTACACTCAATAAATTGTACTCGTTCCATCCTGACTGGGTAAACATTTTAGGTAACTACGATGTAACTACCACTTTTCTAAAATGAGGATAATTTTGAACTTTTGTAAAATTGATCAGGATAGTTATTAAATAATAGATTTAGATTATGTTAATGATTAATTGGTGAGTTTTTGATTATTTTAACAATATTTAAATTGATGTATTGTGATTGTGTCCCTTGCTAGTGAAACTTTAGAACTACTTAGCCTAGAGACTAACCATGACCATGGAGACCTAACTAATGTGATTAGATTAGCTCACTACCACTTTTTAGACTAAGTGTATTTTGGTAATTTGTGAATTATTATTATTTTTGAATTTTATTTAGTTAATAATGTTAAGTGTTATATTAGGTCTAACCCTAGAATGACCCTAATCTAGATGTTGATCATGAACCTAGAGTCTTAGTTGGAAGTTTAGAACTAATTAACTAAGTTCTAGAATATCTAGATATTATGTCTAACCTACGATATTTAGTGGAAACCCTAATTTGATTGGACATTTTCCTAAAAGGCTTGAATTACATCTAAAAGAGGGCCTTTAAACTAAATTGGACATAACCCTAGGAACATGCTTGGACGGCCAAGAGAAGTCCCTCCCCCCCCCACCTATATAAGTTCACACTAGTCCCCTCTTGCATCTTTCATTACAAACCCTAACCCTAATTTGTGTTCTTTCCCAAATTTGCCCCCTTTTACCAAATCAACTCCAAATTGGACCAAATCAATTACAATACACTCCCTTAGTGTAGAAGTGGTCTCTATTGGCTAGCTAGCAAGGATTGGAAGCAATTTGACCATAGGAATTGGTGTGGGTTTGTTTCAACTACAATTTCATTGAAATTCCAACTCTCAATAGGTAATGATCTCTAAACCCATTAATTTCCTGATTTCTCACCATAGATGCATTTATTTTGGGTCCCCTAGCCCTAGGCCAAGTTTGTAAGAAATTGAATCCATTTAGGATGCGTATCGGAGGAGTATCATAGAGTTATGCAATTTGTTCGATGAAATACCTCTTAGAACTTTTTAATCTTGGTTTTCAAAACTAATTACATAATTTTGTAGCTAATATTGTGTAGATTGCATTTCTGTATGACTGAGTCAATTTTAGGGAGATTTTTGTGTCGGATTTGGACACAGGGATATACGCACGTGCACGCGCATAGTGCATTTGCCCTACTACCCGCATGTCCAAACACGCTGGATACGACATGATACGGGGTGCCAATGGTTGGTAAATGTAGGGGCAATCTCTGATAGCATACACACGATATCTGGGTTGAATTGGTTGGATATTTAAGGAGTTCTCTCACTCACAGAGGTCTGTCAAGGCTCACACACTCACACGTTAAACTAGTTCATTAGACACTGTTTGACACTGCTCGACACCACTTGGACACGACATGGACACAAGGTTAACATGTTGACACTACCTCACAGGCTTTTTACTTTAACACATCATGCACAATTGTGCTCGACACACACGTACGCACTAACTGTATCACCATTTTTCTGATACACTCAGATACCAGGTCTTTGACACTATTTTGTACACAGTTGGACACTTATGGACACGTGTACATGTGACACACACATATGGGACACTGATACATGTTTGACACTCTTCTGCCACATGACACTTGAACACATTTTTCTCTTACACTTGTACACACACACCCCTCTGTGATACTGGTTCAGCAGACCTTTTTTTCTGTTGCTGTACAGCACTCGACCCCCTCTTTGTTATGAGCATTGGGTTTTATTTAGGGTTTGGGTTTTCTTTAGATATGTGTGGGTTTGGTTCAAGTCGCTTGAGTTGCCATGTGGGGATTTGTTGAGTATAGATATAGCATATCTATATATATGTGTGGCCTAATTTAGGATATGTATCTGTGGGTTTTCTTCAGATATGAATTGTGTTGTGTTTTACTATTGAGTTATTTTGGGTTTGGATTCAGTTCAAAAATTGAGTTCAAACTCAATTTTCTGAGTTCAAAGGGAATAGCAGTTTTGTGTTGTATTTTGATTTGAGTTTGATATATATATTATATATATATATGTGTGTATGTGGGGTTGCTAGCTAAGTCTGGGTCAAGGTTTATTTGTGAGTTATCTCAGTTTTCCTGAGATGAGATAGAGTATATTGTGGGTTTGAGTAGTAGAGGTTAGGATTTATGTATATGTGTTTCATGTGTGAATGGATATTAATATGTTTAGGCATATAACTGTGATGTATGGTATGGTTACAATTCCAGATTTATGTAAGGGGTTATGTATACCTATAAGGCTATAAATTGGGGTTGCCTTCATATATGTAAGGGTATCATATAGGTATTAGGCTATGTATCTATGGAAGGGTATATGTTATATGTTATAACTTATGGGTATATACATGGGTATTGGTATATATTGTAATGTGAGTCTATATATATATATATGTGTGTGTGTGTGTGTGTGTGTGTGTGTGTGTGTGTGTGTGTGTGTGTGTGTGTGTGCTATCTTTATTGATGAGTTATATTATATATATATGAGATGTGAGGGTAATAGATTAGTTCATATATGGTGATATTGTATGTATACTTGATATTGTATCTAATATCTTGGTATCCTAGTCTACTTTGAGATAGACTATATTTTGACCTAGAAATTGACCAAATAGGCCTAATTGAACTTGTTAACTAGAGTTTGACTAAACCCTATACTGTTGACCTAGTTAGCTAGACCGTTGACCTAGTTTGACTAGAATGTTGACCAGAGTTGACCAAGAGTTGACTTTGACCTAGAATGATCTAGAATCATGTAGATTGTATTGTAAACTTCAATTATCATATATTGAACACTTTGTAACATGTGTTGCTCTAAATAGGACTCAGTTACTCCGCTTCGGACATCTGTTCTCCCCAGTCGCTCAGGATATCAGATGAGTACATGCTCTGATCTTTTCATACTTGCTAGAACTTATATTCTTGCTCTAGACTACTTTACTTGATGCTGACACATTTTTCACACGGATTAGTACTATATGGATCTTTTCTTGAGATGTTATCCCCTCATCGGGTGCATCGGGTACTTCATGTCTCATGCTATTCATATGCATCCTGTACTCCTTGCTCTCGTGTTATTCGTGTACTCACGTGTGCTCTCATGTACTCTCATGTTCACATGTGCTTCATGTTAACCAATAAATCGTGTACGTAACGTAACTTGAATGGATCCTTGTGTATTGATTGGGGACGGGAGAGAAGTGGTTATGTGATCATTCCTTTAGTATACTCGTGTACAAACTCTGTAACTTAGGCATGTGTAAATCAAGCCGGTTACACAACCATCTTGTGCTCTAAATCACTTATATTATTTATAGTTCTTACTTTCATACATATTTCTAGATTTATCTATTTTTACTACTCTTGTACATCTCTTACAGCATTTTATGTATTTTATTCTATAGCTTGTTCTATATTTCCTGTCATAATATGAACTGTGTGAGAGTTATGTATTTGCTTCTGTCCTGACTGACCTATTGAAAATATTACAGAGAACGAAGAGGATTTCTGCCCTACCTACTACGGAGCTGGTATAGATGACACTTGTGACCTGGACCCTCAGGAGGATCCAGCAGTTGCTGAGGATATTACCCTATTGCCTAGGCTAGATTGCTAGGCTTTGTCTTTCTTATTTGTGTTGTCTTTGAGTTTGTATTATTCAGATATTATGTAGTGGTTTTGATAACACTTAGACTTATTTCATTCTGGTTGTATCTCACTATGTGGATTTTATATCTATTATATCGTGACATTTATCTACCTCTAGTTTATGTGATTAAGTTGTATCATCTGAGATTTCCTCCGTTTGGAGAGTATATTATATTATGTTTAGGCTGGACATACTCACGTAGTCGTGCCCTTACACTGGGTGTGGGTCGTGACAAACGATAAGGATGGATGCCCTACTGATTATGGTCCATATGAAGGAATTATAGCTGATCCTGACCTTACACTTCAAGGAGGCCAGGGGGTGTTACCAGCACCTGACCCAGCTGCCGTTGCTAGTTAGATTAGTTTTGAGACCGGATTTATCTCTAGATTTAGTTAACTATTATTATTTGATATTTGACTGGACATATAGTTTTCTGGAGATTATTTATTTCATAGATTTATGACTATTCATTCTTCTCTTTCTATCGTGTGATTCTTTGTTTATAGCTGTGATTGAGTATTGGTTTTGGTTACACTTTATTTATCCTCCCAAGTAGAGTTGGATATATTGTGTGGGTTGTTCATCATATTATGATTATACAACATTCTACCATCGACTCTGCGACGTAGGCTGGACGTGCCCATAATTCATGCCCAAATTTTGGGTGTGGGTCGTGACAAGAGCTCCGCCTCGAACGAGCAAGTACCTGTTACCTGTGCATGAAAACTGGTTGGATGTTAGTACACAACAGTACTGGTGAGTGAGCCCCCCGTCTACCCAAACAAAACCAATACGTTCATTTAGTGAGTGCTTCATATAATTTTGGTTGTCTTTCTAATCTTGCCTTAGGATTAGTTCATTTAGTAACTATAAGTCTACTCATGTTGAAGTATCGTGGTCGTGCTCTAAGACCTTGTGATCGTGCTATAAGATCCATTCATGAATCATCATCGAGGCCGTACCTCGCAACAAAGTATATTTTTACTCAATACTTGTCCTACGGTCTTTTTTCTATTTCGTCTCTAGAAATGGCTTAATCTTAGACTTGTGAACTTAGTGGCCTTTTACCCATTTTGTCTTCGAAAATGGCTTCATTATAAACTCGTGAACATAGTGTCAACGACTCAATTTACGACCTTACGTCTCGTACCGAGATACGTATTTCTGTTATAGCCAAATCTTAGGCTCAAACGTTGTTTGTATACCGTGTGCGCATTTCTTGACTCATTTGTGCCGTGCATACACTTCTTGACTTATTTGTGTCATACATACACTTCTTGACTTAATATAAGGCATGTATGTGGATCATCGTTATCATGCCGACTCTTCTATATGAAAGGCTCACTAGCTTCACAAGCTATCTTGGACAATACCCGAATTTTAGATGGCGACCTTGTCAGCGCAGGTAGAGAGCCCCGTTGAAAGTTTCTGAATATACCATATGAGTATTGTATGCTAATACGACTACTTTCTTTTACTCCTCCCAGGCCGTAGTCGGCATCGTCTCCGGGTTACCGTTCGGGGAGTCGTTCCTTGTGCATAAGTTGTCCAATGACCATACAAGACTCAACTCAACTTACCTTCCTACACAGTCAATATCCACTCACAGTGTTTCCATAATTTTCTTTTATTTCCACAACACCCATTGTTTTAGAGTCTGCCTCGGTGAGCTCCCATTATTTCAAGGATTTTTTTGACGTACTCCAATTGTTTTAGGGAGCCTTGGCATGCTACAGTTCTGAGAACTTTCTATTCATGTTACCATAACTTTGATTCAACTCAATAATGACTACTTGTGAGCCTCTGCATATTCAACTTGAACCAACCGTATTCCGTGTCGTACCACCAATCAAGTCATACTCTATATGACAAGCCTTTGAAATGTAGAAACATGGCAATATATCGTATTCCGTGTCGTACCATTTCATGTTCATTGAATCTACCCAAGCTGATCACACACTCTGGATGTATTTCAATATTGCACATTTCAGGATTCAGGTTGTATTTCATGTTCAGGTTGTACTTCATGTTCAGGTTGTATTTCATGTTCAGGACTCATATCATGCTCCCTCTATTTACTTTCAGTATTTCCTGTTCAATTTCATGTCTTGTTCTCATTTCTCGTACTGTACATATATTTCCTGTTTCTTGTTCATACCATGATGTTCATGTTCATTTCCTTGGATATACTTAGCTCCGCTCCTGACTGGATATGTTGCAGGTGTACTTGCAGGGTATCACTTTACCTTATGGGCCAGAGCCCAGGATCTTAGCTGAGCAGGATGGACATGGCTTAGCTAGAAGCTTCAGGTTTAGACTACTTAGCTTACTCATAGATATTGTTTTTAGAGTTCATAGCATATTCATTCCTGTTGACTCTAGTACATTCAAGATATATAAATTTTTTGGATTATGATGATCTTTTTGGGAACGTTTTTAGATGCTGTGATTGTACACATTTATATTTATCTATTAGATTTCCCTAGCTTGGTACAGCTTACTTCGTCGTGCCTAATGATGAAGGCTGGACGTGTCCGACTCGTGTCCGATTATTCAGGAGCGGGTCGTGACAAGGGAGCCTTGACGTGCTACAGTTCTGAGAACTTTCCATTCATGTTACCACACCTTTGACTCAACTCAGGAATGACTACTGTTGAGCCTCTACATATTCAACTTGAACCCACTGTTTTCTGTGTCATACCACCAATCAGGTCATACTTTATATGACAAGCCTTTGAAACTGTGGAAATGTGGCAATAAAATCATAGGGCATGCCTACCATGTCAACCAAATTGATAGTTTTTGTGTCAACATCAGAACGCTACTTCTGTCCAAGTCGTAGGATCGAAAGATCAAGTGCCAATTTGAAAACTCAACATGATGTGCTTATCTAAGCATTAACTTTCTATATTTTCCATGTTCCATGCAGTCTGACGCAGAGTGGGATTATTTTCTTAGCTATATTGGTACATCTCTTTTATTAGCAAACATACTCAGTGCATTCAAAATATCCAGTTTATTAGTGTGAAGGACAAGCAGAGGCAAGTTGTTACGACCTGCACCCTGATTCTCGGTACGAGCACGTGGGTACGTCCAGTCTACGACGAAGAATCGACGGTACAACGCTGTATAGGTCTAATAGAAATTATAGTATCTAGACACAATATATATGTACCTGTCATCTCCGCATGGAGGTATATAATCTTAACTCAATCACAAGACATCTAAGGAAGATAAGCAGAATATCATAAAGATATGATGGAAATAGATAAACTGAAATAGATGCAAGTCACCACAGAAGATCAGAGTTTAAGACATAACACAATATCCAAATAAGTACTACAAGTCTCAATACCTATCTGAAAGACAGTCCAGTCAAACCTAACTAGTCTAGGTCACTACTGGTAGTATGTCCTCTACGGACACTAGTATAAGAGGGAGATTCTGGTATTAGTCACCGTCGGTGCCATAACCATAATAGGTCGAGCAGTCAGCATCTAATCCTCTGAAAACATCAATGGGGTTATCCTGTCAGGAAAATGAACGAGCATAAACACCAACAGCAGTTCCATAGTTTTGACAAATACTATAAGAGACAATCATAATGGAATACAAGATGATATATCAAGACTGTAATATAAACATGATATGTAAAATAGGAAATCATGTCAGGGTGTAACGTACAGGAAAGTAGAACTGAACAGGAATAACTTATATACAATGTAAATATAAAATGTGCCTCGAGTATTAGAGCAATTATGTGATCGGCTTGTGTGCAAGACTCGGACCTTTCCATTTGGCTCGGCTATCACAAGATGAAATAAGATAGGGTCTAGCCGACCAACATGGAAAGCGAGCACAAGAAATGATCTCACTACACCCTACATGTGGTGAGGGTGGCACAAGCACAAGAAAAGAAAAAAGGTGGATTTGATCACATAACCCCTAATAACTCCATATCCCCGAATATTATATAGATCCGGGCACATCATGTCATGACACGGGATTCTCCAAGAGGGTAGCTAATCTCCCTCAGAAATCGGTGTCTATACAAGTACAGGAAACAAGATCGAACAATGTACCAATATACCATGGTAACCCAGGAATGACATCTCATGACAGGATCCGACGTATACTAGTCCGTGCTCCATCTTGTCGAGAATCAAGTAAAATACTACAACTGAATCAGATATAGTAGATATCAAGACAACAAAAACTATCAGAGAATGTACTCGCCTGTGGTCCTTAGCTGTCAAATGGGATCGTTGCTCAGAGTGATGTCACAGACATAAAGATGAGATATACATGAGTTAATTAGGGTTTAACAGTGTTAGACATGATTTTCTTAAGTATGCTATGAAATCTAGGTCAAACTCAGTCAAACTAGGTCAAGTATTGACTTATAGTTGACTTTTGGTCAACTGGTCAACTCTGGTCAACTCCTTATCCAATCTAGGTCAAGTGTTGACCTATAGTTGACCTTGAGTCAAAACAGTCAACCTTGGTCAAACAGGGTCAAATCTAGTCTAAGTATTAAAATATCAAGTTATACATCGTTATTCGTACATCAAAACCTACGACACACAAATTGAGATAAGATGATCAACCGTAAGGTTAATAATCTTATCATAGTGATCCACATGGTCATCTTGTCAATTTTAGTAATGTCAGATTACAGGAATCGATTGATCTCAGTTTCGTTGCACTAATTCTGAAATGCGTACATAATAAGAATTAATTATAACTAATGATGATACATAGAAAAAATATCTACAGGCATTGTCGAATGATGAAACAAACATTGCCAATATGTCCAAAATGGTCAAATCAGCTAGGATAGCCTATCCGTAATTCCAGTTTGGATACAAGGGCAAAAAGGTAATTTATGGTCAAAACGGTGTCCGTATTGGATCCACTTTGCACCGAAAAATGTGCAAGGATATAAGTCTACTAAAACTAACTAATTATATGTCCACGAATCCAGAATGACAATACAAACCCAACGGTATATCCGGAATTGGATTCCGTTGACCCGATCTCAAAATGGTCCGTTGACCAGTATATTAAAATTTCGGTTTGCACGAAAATGTATGCCGGAGCCAATATCCACTATATCTAGCAAAGTATAAGTCAACGAGTCTAGAATGATGATACAAACGCAACGGTATATCCAGAATTGGATTCCGATGAGCCGATCTCAAAATGGTCCGTTGACTCGGACTTTGGGGCCCTCTTTGCACTAAAATGCGTGCCAGGGCCCACATCCTCCAAATCTAAAAAACTTTATATAAATTCATACCAGAACGATGCCACAAGTCTACTGGCAGTGTCGGAATTTGAATCCGGAGTCCCAGGTCCAAAATTAGAATTTTACAAGTTGGAAATTACGAATTCGGATGACCAACTTTGGCATCAAATTCAACCAATCAAACGAGCTCACAATGAAACAAAACATGAGGGGCAAGAAGATGGTTATACCAGCTATGCACATGAACTGGTGGCACATCAAACGGAGCTGCGACGGCGGAGATACGAGTCGACGAAGTTGGCTCCATAAAACTGTCCAAAAATAACACAATTTAAATGGTCAACTTGGCGGCCAGTTTTGATCTATCAAACGATCGAATTAACGGTTAAAACTTGACAGAAGTACAGGGGTATATACTAACATCATGATGGAGCAAAGAGTTCGTCGATCCAACGGTCATATTGCCCAGAAAATGTGTACGAAGTTGTTGTTTCGAGGCACTATCCTGACTTCAATATCACGCGTATCTCGATGGGATTTCAACCCGAAGTCGAAATCGACTTCTCGTGGCACTCGGGGAGGATGATGACCACCGAAGGGGGGTCGCCTAAGGTCTCCTGGCCATGGGGAGATTGCGGTGGTGGTGCACGACCGTCGTCCCTGTTGCAGCGCCCGCACGCGCATACAGGTGGCCACTCCTGCTTCCCATGCTGCCTGCGCATCTGTTGCCGCCTGTGTCGGCACTGGAGGTTCACGACCGTAGGTGGTGGTGCGCACATTGTCGGCCTCCAGTAGCCGCAACTCACAATAAAGAAGAAGGTGATGAAGGTGGAAGGGGAAGGTGATGGAGATGGTGTTGAAAATGGTGATGGAGAGAATAATGATGGTGTGGAGAAGAAGAAGAAGAAGAGAAGAAGGAATGGAGGTGTCGGCTATGATGATGGACAAGATGAGGAAGAAAATATAGAAGGGGGAGCTGCTATTGTCGGCTAAAAAAAGAAGGGGCTGCTATTAATGTGAGGGAGGAGAGAGAAGAGAGGGTGAGGATTGGTTGTGTTAGAAAAGTAGGGGGATAGAGAATGAAATATCTTTAGAAAAGTAGAGAGGGCATTTGTCCTTGGGATTAGGTCCGGCTAGTGTGAGGAGTGTGTGAGTTTGTGTTGTGAGGAGATGTATGGTGGAGATTGATGGAGGCAAAATCAAGGGCTAGGATTTTGTGTAACTATATTAAGTCATTCTTTAAGAATTTGTCCAATAGAATTGTCCCTTGAATATTTTAAGTGGGTACACTTGGTGTTTTGTGTTTTATAGGTAATGTGTGTGGGGGTATTCATGAGAGGGTAACATGAAGCTTGGGTTGAGTCTAGTTGGGTCGGGTCGAGTCACAATCGGGCTTGGTGCAGTAAATAATTTAATTTTAGATATTTATGATCATGGGTAAATAAGTAGCACGTCTCAATTGAATGGGACACAAGTGTCATGTAGGTAGTAGGCTTAATGTGGGTCGTGTCCATATTTTGAGTCGACAAGGGACGAAATGGCATCCCTAATTCGAGTCGAAAATATATGTGACTCTGTGGGATAAATTTAGATTGGGTCTTTTGTCAGGAAAATTGTGCGATATAAATGAATCACAAGATGGTGTATCTGAGTGGGACACGAAGGTCATGGGTATAGGGTGTCTCGACTAGATCATGCACGAGAAGTTGGTTTTGAAAAAAATGACTAGTCTTGTGCTCCTAAATTCAAAGTCACGGCAACGTGCATATGATGATCAAAGATAAAACTGAAAAAATTATTAATAATTATTCAACGATCAAATAGCCTAAATTGACCCAAAGTTTTGCGATGAAAAAGAGTAGAAGGGAACAAGTTTAAGTGGGACATGATATATCAAAATAAGATAATCTTGTCTACTGCAAACTCATAAAGAAAGTTTCCAGAGATTGGCATCTCTGACGCTCCAGAAATCAAAGTCACGGAAAAGAACATTAAATAAAAAAATTAAATAACAATATTTATTGAAAATAATTGATTTAGAAAAAATAAAAAAATAAACCCTAAATTTCAGGGGGCTTATATCCTACCCATCTTATAAGAATTTCGTCCTCGAAATTAAAATCATCCAATATGTCAAGCTAAGGTATGTAACCGCTAAGGCACAGTACTCAATCTGCTATCCTTGTGATCATCCATTCTGTTTCTCTCTACAAATATTTTGGTTCAGGTTCAACAACCTTATTCCATAAAAACTATATCATTTTACCCCTTAGAATCTTCATATCAATAAGAACCTTTACGTGTACTCTAAAATATAGTTCATCCTTGAGATATGTATATATATGTCAACAATGCTTGGTTATCAACCATATTTTCCAATCTTAATAGCAAATAGTTTGTTCCCTTATCCTATATCATTCCACATATCAATCTACCCTCCAATCATATGTAAATAGCTTGT
Organism: Iris pallida; assembly: GCA_029216955.1. Taxonomy (NCBI): domain Eukaryota; kingdom Viridiplantae; phylum Streptophyta; class Magnoliopsida; order Asparagales; family Iridaceae; genus Iris; species Iris pallida. Next base: position 21,299,282 of record JANAVB010026400.1, read on the forward strand.
AGATAACCAATAATCACTTGGTCATCAAAGTCCTACAATGCTCAACCCTCGAACCTAAGCACAAGATTCTAATCCTTAATCTGTAGTCACAACAATATAATATTTCATTTCTCCATCTTAGATACCCTATCATAAATTTATACTATCAAACCAATCCTTCTTAACGGTTTCTAAGTCCACTATAGTCAGTCACTCATATCCGTCCTATAAGCTTAACCTAATCAACCTCTAGGAAAATCATTCATCACAATCACACAACATATTATAGGAAAGATGAAATACAAAAATAATTTTGTCGAGAAAGATAATATGAGAGAAATCATGTTGGAGAGTTCTAGAGAACATATTATCCTAGTTGTGGATGCATATAAGACAGAGTTAATCAAGACGGGAAGGAATGATGATAAGAATTTGTCCTTGCTCACTGGTCATAACAAAGTCGTTGTCCTTTTATTTTCCTGCACTTGCCCAAAATCACAAAAGCAAAATTTTTAACCTGCAAATGTTCACCTTGTCTAAAAATCACTCTTTCTCACTATATCCTCTTCATGACTCCAAGTCACTAATAATCATCCACTGCTAATAGCCTTGTCTAATCCCATACCTTGGGTCACTTATCCATATAAATTACCTAGACTTTCATATCTAACTTGTCAGAATCTTCTAATATCAATTTTTTTCAATATCAAACAAATCTGTTGGCAATCCCGTAGGAATCATAATCCCTATATTTGTAACAGTTCTTCAAATTCCATGTGTAAATAACTTATCCAAGTTGTATGACCTTCTAGACTTGTCAAATCTCCTACTGAATAAGTTGTAAACTCTAAGTATCCCAAGTTCGATTCCTAGTCATCACTCATGTAAATTTATTCCAATCCTCTTACTATTTTTGTCTTGGTAATTCCTTAAAATTTAGGAAATTCCATCCCATGTATAATAATCACATCTCGTGCTACTTCCTTGGCTACTCAAGTAAGAAAGATAATCCAACATTCTCTTCAATAGCTCTTACCACTATAAAATCATATACAACGTCTCTTTAACATTTTCCTTGTCGCAAGTCCATTCAACGTTATTCTATATTCCTTTAAAGTTATAACCCACATCTATAAATCATTCTTGGCCTGACTATATAATCCATGTTTCTCTAGATTGTTATCTTCCATTTATTTCTCATCCTATTTCATCAAACCCTCAAGTCCCAACATACTGTCTTTGTTAAAATTCAAATTTCCTAAAATAGATCTTAACCTTCATATATAAGATTGACTAATCATCTCCTCTTACCAATCCAAATGGTTAGAAGTTCAACTTCTACTTTTTTGTTCCTTCTAGAGTCCATAAACTTATCTTCATGCAAGAATAGGGTTCGACAACGGACAGGTGCTTCAAAAATCAAGATAAGCTAAATCGAGTGAAAATAGACTCAATATATTTCGAAATAAGATTCTAAGGGGTCATCCCTGAAATCTATCAAGAGATCTTAATATGTGATTGAGTACCAAAATCCTAAAATATTTCATGATTCAAATCTAATCCTAGGGCAGGCTCGCAGTAGTACGACTAAGCCTATGTACTACCATGACTTCGTATTAGTTGCAAAGACTGACCTACATGGGCCACCACAAAAATGTGTCACGACCCGCACCCTAATTAGGGGCACAAGCACGTGGGTACGTCCAGCCTATGCCGCAGAATCAGCGGTAGAACGCTGTATAGGTCTACTAGAAAGTATAGCATCTAGACATAATATATATGTACCTGTCATCTCTGAACGGAGGTATATAATCTTAACTCAATTACAAGACATCTAAGGAAGATAAGCACGAATATCATAAAGATATGATGGAAATAGATAAACTAAAATAGATGCAAGTCACCACACAAGATCAGAGTTTAAGACATAACATAATATCCAAATAAGTACTACAAGTCTCAATACCCATCTGGAACGCAGTCCAGTCAAACCTAACTAGTCTAGGTCACTACTGGTAGTATGTCCTCTACGGACACTGGTATAAGAGGGAGATCCTGGTAATAGTCACCGTCAGTGCCATAACCATAATAGGTCGAGCAGTCAGCATCTAATCCTCTGTAAACATCAACGGGGTTATCCTGTCAGGAAAATGAATGAGCACAAACACCAACAGCAGTTCCATAGTATTGACAAATGCTATAAGAGACAATCATAATGGAATACAAAATGATATATCAAGACTGGAATATAAACAGGATATGTAAAACAGAAAATCATGTCAGGGTGTAACATACAGGAAAATAGAACTAAACAGGAATAACTGATATACAATGTAAGTATAAAATGTTCCTCGAGTGTTAGAGCAATTATGTGAGGGTGCAAGACTCGGACCTTTCCATTTGGCTCGGCTATCACAAGATAAAACAAGATAGGGTCTAGCTGACCAATATGAAAGGCGAGCACAAGAAATGATCTCACTACACCCTACGTGTGGTGAGGGTGGCACAAGCACAAGAAAATGAACAAGGTGGACTTGATCACATAACCCCTAATAACTCCCCATCCCCGAATAGTATATGGATTCGGACACATCACGTCATGACACGGGATTCTCCAAGAGGGTAGCTAACCCCCTTCAGGAATCGGTGTCTATACAAGTACAGAAAACAAGATTGAATAATGTACTAATATACCATGGTAACCCAGAAATGACATCTCATGACAGGATCCGACGTATACTAGTTTATGCTCCATCTTGTCGAGAATCAAGTAAAACACTACAACTAAATCGGATATAGTAGATATCAAGACAATAAAAACTATCAGAGAACGTACTCGCCTGCTGTCCTGAGCTGTCAAATAGGATTGATGCTCAGAGTGATGTCACTGACCTAAAGATGAGATATACATGAGTTACTCAGTCAAACTCAGTCAAGCTAGGTCAAGTGTTGACTTACAATTGACTTTTGGTCAACTGGTCAACTCTGGTCAACTCCTAGTCCAATCTAGGTCAAGTGTTGACTTGTAGTTGACCTTGAGTCATAAAAGTCAACCTTGGTCAAACAGTATCACGACCTGCACCCGTTTTTCGGGATACGAGTGCGTGTCCAAGCCAGCCTATGCCGTAGAGTCGGCGGTAGAACGCTGTCACGGCCATGATGCTCAAATCATATAAATACATTATTTATTGCTCATTCACGAAGTTAAATCAAATCTATAAATTGTTACAAGATTTATATTTAAAGAAAAGTACAAGTTCTTACAAGTAATGAAAATAATATCATTTCTATCTAACTTCTAGGTTTTGGTCTGCAAGTACACCCGTATCTCCCAATGCTAAGTGAAGTCACAGCTAACCTGAAAAATGTTAGTTTTCAGTTAGGAATGGAACGAGTACATTCTCACAATAGTTTCAATAAATGACAAAATTCATAAATCTGTAAATAATAATGAAATACATGACGAAGAGATAAGCATGGAATCGTAGCAAAAACTAAGCATGGTGAAAATGACAAGTGAGTACCAAACATAGTAGACATGTAGCTAGCAATGTATACTGTAGAACCAGAAACTGTACCTATCTAGTGAGTTGAAATACTACTTCGACATGTAAACGGCTAAGGGTAAATCCGGCACCCCGTACATAAAATGTGCGACTGCTATTAGGTACGAATAAGATCCGGTACCCCGCACGTGAAGTGTGCGACTACTATTAGATAAGAATAATTTTGGGTTTGTTTACATGTCTAAAGTATTTCCCCGCCCGACTAGTACTCATGGATCCAAACAGGTCACAAACACGGTAATAGATTGGTCACGAACAACATGTAAAGAATCCATAACTAATATCTCGTGTATCATCGTGTCAGGAACCAATAATATCAATGTAAAATACTACTACATACATGATTCATAGAGATAATCAAATATGAAAAACTATCATAGATGTACTCGTCTGAGGTCCTGTGCTGGTAAAATCGATAATACTATACCACTCAGTGAGCCACAACAGTCAACACATGCATAAGTCTCCGGATGCTGAAATAAACATTATCAACATTTTTAGAATAGTCAAATTAGCTAAAATTTTCTGTCCTTAAGTCCAATTCTGGACACGGGGTAAAACGGTAATTTCGGATCAAAACGATATCCGCCGTTGGACCCGCTTTGCACCAAAAAGCGTGCCAGAGTCTATGGTCTCTAAAGTCGTCAAACTATATATCTACATGTTCGGTTTTTCGATACGAACCCAACTGTATGTCCAAAGTTGGATTCCGACGGGCCGTGCACAAAATCGCCCGTTGAATCGGATCGTGGGGCCCGTAAAACGACAATACGATCAACTGTCTTATAATCGGACCAAACTTGGCATACAGGACCAGAAAAATGATACGGTCCTGTTGGCACAAGTTTTGTCTCGATCTGACGGACGTGCACAAAGTAATTGGTAAATTTTCAAAGGGGCCGATACGGTGAACTTCGACGGATACGCATCAAATTCGTCGTACACGCGCAACCAATTTGAATTCCGTCAAAGCCCACACGTCTATGAAGTTGATACGTACCTTTCGCTGCTTTCGGTTTACGACTACGTCGCCCAGATTGGCGGGACGCACGTCGTATCGATAGTTTTTCGAGGTTTTAAAAACAGGTTTTTGTCTAAATTTTATCTAATTTAAAACATAATATAATAAGAAAATAGATAAATGAATTGTTGGGTTTCCATCTCCTATAGGTTGTCTAGGATTGTCGTCTTTTACTTTCCAAGATTTTTCAATGGATCGACCAATTTTGGTCTTCCAAAATGGGGTCGGCGCTGCCCTATTTGCTCCGTTCTCGAACAGATTTTTACCGAACTTTGGTTCGATTTCTCGGGTAATCTAGTGTATGACAGTTAAACCTATTTGAAAGAAGTTAAAGCGGTATGGGTTGCCTACTTACCAGCGTAAGTGGTTCGGTAAACGGCGAAGCGGGGTGGCGGGGAAGTCGTCGCAAAGTTGCTTGTTCTGTTCGCTGCTGCTGCTGTTCTTGCCGTTGCGCTGTCCGCGCGTGCGCGGATTTCAGTCGCCGTCCCGAGACTCGTACGTTCGTGGGAAGGCCGCCCAGGTATCGGGGAGGGTGGCGCAGAGTTAGGGTTTGCTGGTTTTCTTTTGACGAACTTTTCTCTGTCTCGATCTATATATATACATATATATCGATTTGGTTCCAAAAGGAGAGGGTCGGGCTTCCTAGGGTTAGGCCCACTGTTTGGTTTTAAAGGGGTGGGGGTCGGGTTTGATGCCGCTGCTGTGGGCTTGGGGTGTGTGTGTTTTCTTTTCTCTTGTATTTCTTTTCTTATATATATATATATATATATATATATATATATATATATTTAACCGAACACTAATCTTTTATTAATCATCTTGAGTCCCAACTCAGGTTATAAAATAGGAGCCATGGCTCATATTACAAAAGTAAGAATCATAACTTAATCAACAGTCAAAAGGTATTGTGGCATGTGAGCATCGCACCATAGCATTCTTAATCTGACGTTTAGCCTCAAAGATCAGTTGATCAACCCCATATCCATATCCTTCATATCTCCATTTATTTCTATTCTTCCATAATACCCACACTATAGCTCCTGCAGTAATTTTCTTGATACATATATATATATATATATATATATATATATATATATATATATATATATATATATATATATATATGTATGTATGTATACACATTTACGGAGGCTTTCGTGGAGCTGCCGCCGCTAAGTAAACCCTAGTTTATCTTCTCCACCAACACCGGCGTGGACTTTGGCCGGGCCGGGGTTCACCCCTAAGCCACCAATACCAGTTGGTTGGTGGCTTCCCCTGTGCTTGTTTCTTCTAGGATTATGGCGGCTAAGTCTTTCGCGGAGGCAGTGAAGGGATCGACCCAGACGGTCCCTGTCATTGTGCCGCGCACGATTACTTATTTTAAAGGCTCCCCTTCAATCTCCTTTTCGGAGGAGGAAGAATCCATCCTGGCTGATCCGTTTAGATATGCATTAATTGGGAAGTTCTCGCATGCTCGGCCTCCGATCGATTTTATTAGGAAGGCTTTCACTGGTTTTGAGTTCGCTGGCCCCATCAAGGCGGGTGTCATTGATGAAAAACACATCCTCATTCGACCTTCAAATGAAGTTGATTTCCTACGACTTCGATCTAAAGATCTTTGGTATATTTCTAGGACTCCTATGAGAATTTTTAAATGGGATCCTGATTTTTCCCCGTCTCAGGAGTCGTCGAAGATTCCAGTTTGGGTAACATTGCCAAACCTTCCTCATCATCTTTATGCAAATGATGCACTATTTGCTATTGCAGCTGCCTTTGGCAATCCTCTGAAGATAGACAAGGCTACGTCGGATCTATCACGTCCGAGCATGGCACGTATATTCATGGAGATCGAAGCATCAAAACCTTTGCAACACCGTCTTCGCATCAACCTGCCTAATGGAGGATTTTGGCAGTTAATAGAGTATGAATCTATCCCACTCTACTGCTTTCATTGTCGCTACCAGGGGCATTTAATAGGCTCATGCAAAATAAAACACAAAAACTGAGGAAATGAACCAATCCAGCAGGACGCTGTCGCCACTACAAGTCGCCAACCAGAACCTGAAGTTACCCACATTCTCCAACGAGAAGATGCGGCACGGCCATCCATGAATGTCAATTCAGAGCAGCCCCCAAACCAATCCCTGGTCATTAGCTATCATACAAAAGACAAAGCTCTTCCTACTGAAGTGACAAACACTTCTCATCCCAATGACGAGACTGATGTCATTCATGGTGAGGGAAGTGGAGAAGCAGCCATTCATGACCCGGCCATAACTCACCTGGTGTTACCAGTGCAAGACAATGAAGAGCAGGAAGCAGGCGACCTTCCTTCGGAGGACGTCGAGCCAGACGGAGCTAATGCTGAGCAAGACGCCGAGCTAAACGGAGTTAATGTCGACGAGGAAGGGTGTGAAGAGGAGGGCAAAATTAGTAACTGGGCTGATGTAGTGGAAGAGGAAGAAGTTGGCACAGTTGCTGCAGTAGCTAAAGCCAAGCGTAAGAAGCAAGAGGTTCCGTCGACAAATAGGGTCCTCCGGTCAGTCTCTACAACCACAAAATCTCGTAAACACCACCTCCCCTTTAATGTTTAACATACTTAGTTGGAACATTCGTGGGGTTGCTAATAAGATGGCTCTTAAGAGACTGCGTAACATTTATCGGGTGCACAAAGTCCAAATGTTGGCTATATTGGAGCCTAAGGTGGACAGCATTAAATTATTACACTATCAACTTAAGCTTGGTTTTGATAAGGGTTTTTCGAATGAAAAGTGAAACATTTGGGTTCTGGCCAAGGCGGGTTGCACGATCTCCTTGTTAGACTCATTTGATCAGGCAGTCACTGTTGCTTTCCAGAATGAGTTTCTTTTATCTAAAGTTATGTTCTCATTTGTGCATGGCCACAACAAGAAAGAGGGTCGCAGGGATATATAGGATAGGCTTCTCAGTCTGCAGTGATCTTACAACATTCCTTGGGCAGTTGGAGGAGACTTTAATGCTATTGCGAGCTATGATGAGAAGGTTGGGGGTCGACTGCCTTGTCAGATCTCTATTCTGGAGTTCCTGAATTTTCAACTATCCGCAGGCCTTATTGAACTCCCAATATCTGGAAGCCGATTTAGTTGGTTTAAATCTAAATCTGGGGAGAGGAGGGGGTCGAGATTGGATAGAATGTTGGTTACACAAGAATGGCTTCATCTTTCTCCGATATCAAAGATGGATCATCTCAATAGGGCAGAATCGGATCATGCTCCTTTATTAGTTAAGCTACATGCTAAGCATGAAGGGGGCAGGAGACCGTTTAGGTTTCTTGACTTCTGGACAAGGCAGGAGGGTTTCAAGGAGCTAGTGGAGGAGGCTTGGCACTCTATTTTCCATCCAAATAGCCTGGTTCGGGTTAGCTTGCGGTTGGCTGCTTGTCGGACAGCTCTTTCCAAATGGAGCCATAGCACCTTTGGTGATATTTTTCAGGAAGTGAAGGTGGCGGAGGATCGTGTTCTAGCAGCTGAACTTGCTTTTGAAGCGGATCGATCCACGGAGAATAGAATAGCATTGGATAAAACAGTTGCATTGTTGAAACAAAGACATTCCTATGTTGATTCCTATTGGAAACAAAAGGCTCGCTTAAGATGGGACATTGAGGGTGATCGCAACACGAAATACTTTCATGAATGTGTGAACAGTAAGCAAAGAAAACTTCATATACACCATATTATTGATGATGCAGGCTGTCACAAATCAGAGCTCAAGGACATTCAATAGGTGGCAAATACTTATTATGAAGCCCAATACCAAAGTATCAGGATTGAGGAGGATGCTGACCTAATGGCGGTTATTCCTCATACTCTATCCGAGGAGGATAATGAAACATTAATTGCACAGCCATCGAAGGAGGAAATTCTGCATACTATCAAGAGTCTTGACATCAACAGCGCAGGGGGACAAGATGGGTTTACAGCCACTTTCTTTGTTACTTGCTGGCAAATCATTGCTGATGACATGTTGGAGGCGATCTCTCTCTTCATGGATGGTTTTGAGTTGCCAAAGGCTTTCATGAGCACAGCATTGGTGTTGATCCCTAAACATAACAACCCCAGGTACATGACTGAATTTCGTCCTATTAGCTTATGTACTGTTTTCAACAAAATTATTTCCAAGTTACTTGCTCTAAGACTTGCTCCAATCCTTCCAAGACTCATCTCACCCGAGCAAAGTGGATTTGTTAGGGGTAGAGAGATTGTTGACAACATTCTCTTAGCCCAAGAGATGTTGAGCTTGATGAATACTAATAGTAGAGGAGGGAATATAGGTATTAAACTGGACATGACCAAAGCGTATGATCGCTTAGACTGGATATTTCTCATGCAAGTAATGCGTAGATTTGGATTTGATGAAAAATAGATTAGTATGGTGTTCCGGCTGATCAATAATGTGTGGTACTCCACTATTATTAATGGGATATCTTCAGGCTTCTTTCAAGCATTTAGAGGAGTTCAATAAGGGGATTCGTTGTCCCCAGTTCTGTTCATACTTGCAGCTAAAGTTTTGTCGAGAAACCTAAACAAAGCAGTGGAGAATGCATCATTTCATCATTACTATGCTCCTAGTGGATGCCCTGCTATTACTCACTTGGTATTTGCAGACGATGTACTTCTGTTTTCAGCCGAAGATGTTCGATCGGTCCAGGTGGTTCATGGGATACTTCGGAGGTATGAACGAGCTTCTGGTTAGAGTTTTAATGCATCCAAATCGTTCATTTATACTATGCCAACATTTGAAATGAAGGAGGAGCTTCATGACATTACAGGATTCGAGACCAAGCATCCCCCGTTCACTTATCTAGGGTGCCCAATGGCAGTGAGTTTGCGTACAACCAATCTTTATGATGAGCTTCTTGCTAAGATTCGAAGAAGACTGGAAGGGTGGCAGCAGAAAATTCTTTCGTATGGGGGTAAGTTAACATTGATCAAATCAGTTTTGCTCTCAATTCCTATGTACACGATTGCAGCTTGTAATCCACCAAAGTCGGTCGTTAATAAGCTTGAGGATATGTTTGTTCGGTTCTTCTGGGGTACTAATGATGGTGCACAAAAACATATCTGGTCGACCTGGAGCTCTATGGCTAGGCCTATTGCGGAAGCAGGATTGGGGCTCAGAAGTTTGAAAGAGACAATGGACGCGTTCACGGCTAAATTATGGTAGAAACTTAAAACCCAAGATGGCTTGTGGCAGCAGTTTCTCAAAGCCAGGTACTGTAAATTTTAAGACTTGAATGTAGCAGGTGCTCCGCAGAAGTGTTCTCATGTTTGGAGAAGATTACTGCAAGGATGGGAAATGGCTAATCACTACATAGTTCAATTGGCTTCAGGAGAATGGAATTGGACGTCCACTGCGAGCGGTAAATTCTCAGTATCTGTTGCTTGGAAGATCATTCGAAATCCATCCCCAACTCGTCCACAATTCAAATATATTTGGAACTCTTGTATTCCATATAAGTGGTCCATTTTGTTGTGGCGGTTGATGCATAACAAACTTCCCACGGATGACAATATCCAAAAGTTTGGCTTTCGGTTAGCTTCGAAATGTCATTGTTGTCCAAACCCATCTGTGGAGACAGTAGCACACATCTTTGGGGAAGGAGATTTGGTTGAACACGTGTGGCGTGCCTTACATTCTGACCTTCAAGTATCAGTGAGAAGGTTGACACTGGTCAGGTTGTTTGATAAATGGTGGAGACGACCTAACATCCACCTTAAAGAGATTGTAGTTGCTGCTGTTTGTTGGGTAGCCTGGAAGAACAGAAACATGTGGCGCTACGAGGAGTATCAGGTCTCGGCTGCACAGTTACTTCCTGAAACAAGACGACAGATTGGGAAAGCTTTGAAGCATTGCACGCACAAGCCATTGTTACCGACTACTTGGCATAATCTAGGTGTTGGATAGATTTATCACCTTGTACTCTATTTTGATTCTTATCTCTCAATAAATTTGCTGGTTGAAAAAAAACAAAAAAAAAACATATATATATATATATATATATATATATATATATATATATATATATATATATATATACATATATGTAATGATATACACATGCACATTATAAATCACAAAATAAGCAATAAACTTATTTCAAGCATAATCTATAATTGCAATATTGGTGATTACTTAAATTATATACTAATATATATATATATATATATATATATATATATATATATATATATACAATTTGATCGTGATGCATATATGTATTTATATAAAGTCTAATTTTGTATATCATAAGTATACATATACATATGCACAAGTGTATATATGTGTGACCTAAAAATACTAAAATCTAAGAAGAACATTTTAAGAAACTCTGTTCATATTACTTCCAAAATAATAAACATTTAAATAATAACATTTATATTTTAGATATGACAGTATATAGGAAACTTATTTATTAGCCAATAAAGTCAAATACGAAATTATATACACATGTAACAAAATACACCTATATGCACGTCTCAGGACGTACTATATGTCTACATGGTTCGGGTTTGGTTTGGGTCCCGTTCGGGCTTAATCGGTACAACCGGGTCTCCTACAAGTCAATAATATAATTAATAAATAATTAAATCATCTATGGGGTTTAAGTCGCAACTTAGCTTGGTTTTCCTAGTTGGGGCACACTTATGGCTCGGCCATCCCTACCATAGCTAATACACTAGTCAAGGCACGCCACTGCACTATCCGTGCCATGATTCCTAGTCGTCTTGTACTCCAAAACCCAACCGTGGCTAAAGTCATCTACCGTAATATTTAACTAATTAACTATTTATAAAATTCTAAAAAAATCGTAATTCAAATAAAATAAAATATATCAAAATTTCGAGAAGGGGGTTACAAATCTACCCACCATAGAAATAAGTTCGTCCTCGAATTTAAGGACAACTAGGATAGGTAGACTGGGTAGATTGGCGAAAGGTAGTAGAAATTTATGATAAAAGAAATTGATCGAATAAAATAAATAAAATAGAAAAAATGTTTGAAACTTTAAAAGCTCTAAAATGCTTCCAACCTTAAATTTTGAAACAAGTTTGATAAAAAAAATAATCATAAACAAAGTATCGACAAAATCTGCCTTCAACCCCGACAAATAAAATATGTGAATGAATAAAAAATTTTGAAACTCCGAAAAAGGAAATCTAGGGTTAGAGATGTGGAATTAATTTTTGGAATTAGGGGTAGAGATTTGGATGGTTGGGGGTTTTGGGAACTAGGGATTTGACCCAATCATACCCCAAATCAATCATAAAATATCGTCTAAAATAATACCTATTACTTTAAATAATCCTTGTAATAAAATCAATTGTCAAAATATTGTTAAGAATAATTCAGATATTTATAGCTGTATATTTTCCACTAATACAATATCTTCTAAAATAATATAGTAATAATTTAAATTTACTATAACTCTTGATAAAATAGTAATTCAAATAATCCTAGAATAAAATCTCTTCTAAAATTTTGCAAATCTCCTTTTCTTTTTCCAAATATCTATAATAGAAATAAAAGTGAAAATTATTCTCTAACTTAGAGAAATAATTAAATTAAAATAACTAAATAGAAAAATGTAAGAACAAAAAGTGGGCTTACAATTCTACCCACCTTAGAATGATTTACTCTAGAAATTTTGAAGGACACGATTAGGCACGACTATGAAGAATAATCAAGAAACCAAAATTTTAATTTATATGAATAAAACGACGAATGGTATAATCGAGGGAGTAATATGATTCATGATCTGGTTAGTCACGCGTAATCATGGATATGGTCAAAATGATCAAGATAATAGACAAAAGGAGAGTGTGATTTGGCATGATCAATATTCGGTCAAATGGTCAAGTTACGACCAAATTTCTAAAGAATGATCAAGGTTTTAGCTGCAATCTAAACAAGGCCATAGTCCCATATATATAAGTTAAGATACAGTCACGATCAAGGTTAATCATGCAAATCATCCATGCGTGATAAAATTAGAAAGTTGGCACGAGCATGAACAAGGTCAAATAGTTATGATCAAAATGGAATACAAAAATATAACATTTGCAATAATTGATTTGAAATATATGCACGATTATGATTATAGTCAAGAGAGCTTAGTCGTGATCATATTTGTTTAGGAACGATCAATTAGTTAAGCAAAACTGCTTAGGCATGATTATAGAATTCAAACCTAGGAAAGGATACAAATTGACTCAATCGAAATATAATAAAAGGAGTATAGTCATGATCGAAATTGTTCAAGGCTGATCAACTCCAAAAATGCTTAAAATATTTATCCACAATTATTTAGGCACGAGTTTAGAATCAAAATCTAGATAAGTTTAGGAATCTAGTCGAAATTATATTAAAAGATAACAATCTAAAAATAGAAGGATAAGAAAGGAACAGAGAATTACCGGTTTATGAGAAGATTGTGACTAGGAATAAGTACAAATCAGTTTGAAAATTTAATAGCATATGCCAATAAGACATAGTCTCTATGGTATTCGAAACTCGTAAACATGATCGAAGTTTTTTTACCGAGAATTTATGCCTCGCCAGTGTACAACTAGCTGCATTAAACCCTTAGTTCTATAACTCAAGCTATGTTACGGTAACGAATACCCTATTCAACTCTATCTTATCTTGACATAACAACTCAAGAATAAAATAAGACGACCAAGACATAATTTTAATAATGTTTGATCACCCACGCTTACTTGAAATTATTTCAACTTAGGGGTCATGCCACGCCAGTGCGCTGCTGGATGCAGTGAACCCGCTGTCTCGATAATTCAAATAAGTGACGACAGTGCGCTGCTGTCTTGTCATCGCAAGTCATCAAAATTATTTCAACTATATCTCCAAGAATATCAAAAGAGTTTAAAATATCATACAAGTTGATAAAGATAGAAAAGTGCAGGTATCTGTTCTTCCTCTTTTTGAAAGGAAAAACAATTGGTTAGAAAGTATAATGATCGAAGTCAAAATAAGTAAAAAAAAAATCTTATAATTCTTATTTCACGGATATTCAATATTCAACGATTGAAAGGAAACTTTTGAATCCAAAAACTTAACTCGAGATTAATAGGCAATTGAGTGAGAAGTTATTCTAAAAGTAATTCCTTAGGTCCAAGAAAAAGAATATAAGTGATACGAACTTATGATATGGCGATGTTTAGAAAAGACATAAGATAAAGTTGTATAAATGATCATGATTAGGAAGAAAATGACCGAAGGCAAAAAGGAATATAAACTTAAATTTATATTTCTCTAATATTCAAGATCGAGGGAAAATATGTATAAAGTACTATGTCTACCTATTATGAATATATTTATACACAAGTATATATATATATAGCCTAAGTAAATCCTAAAAATATTATTCTAAGAGAAGGTTATCCTATTTTCGAGTAAAATATAAATTTAAATAGCAATAATACATATATTATATTCAATATACAATTTATAAAAATTATTCACAATACTAGAAATGGACTACCAATATATATACACATCTATATATCTACATGGACGACGTTGGTCGCACTACATGACTACCAGGACTTGGGTTGGGTTAGGGCTAGTTTGGAACAACCAAGTCTTATAAAAGCCTATAATCTTAATAATAAGTATTTTAATTATTCCTAGGGCTATGTCACGATTTGGCCTAATTTTTCTAGTTAGTACACACCTATGACTCGGCCTTCTCTACTATAGCTAATACGCTAGTCAAAGCATGCCATTGCACTATCCGTGCCATCACTTCTAGTCATATGGTGCTCCAAAATTTAACCATGACTAAGGCATTCTATAATAATAATTTATTAAAGTAAATATTTATAAAATTCCAAAAATCACATATTAATTCAAATAAAAAGAATAAATGCTATTTTTAAAATTTTCGGGAAGATGTTACGAATCTACCCTTCTTAGAAATACCTTCGAATCAAAATACGATAGTGCATCCTGAAAGTCATCTAGTGAGACCTATGTAGCAACCTTAACTACCCAAATTTTAAATTAAATTAGGGACTCCTAGTCTTAACCATTCTCTTAAAATTGATTTACTCCTAGTTGTGAATGAGCATTTCCTAGTCGCAGGCTCGTAGTAGTACGACTAATATGGTACTACCACGAGTTCGTACAATTTGCGAAGACTGACCTGCATGGGCCACCACAAAAACTTGTCACGACCCGCACCTGCTTTTCAAGATACGAGTGCGTGTTCAAGCCAGCCTATGCCGCTGAGTCGGCGGTAGAACGCTGTCACGGCCATGATGCTCAAATCACATAAATACAACATTTATTGCTCATTCACAAAGTTAAATCAAATCTATAAATTGTTACAAGATTTACATTTAAAGAAAAGTACAAGTTCTTACAAGTAATAAAAATAATATCATTTCTATCTAATTTCTAGGTTTTGGTCTGCAAGTACACCCGTATCTTCTAATGCTAAGTGAAGTCACAGCTAACCTAAAAAATGTTGTTTCCAGTCAGGAATGGAAAGAGTACATTCTTACAACAGTTTCAATAAATGACAAAATCCATAAATCTGTAAATAATACGACGAAGAGATAAGCATGGAATCGTGACAAAAACTGAGCATGGTGAAAATGACAAGTGAGTACCAAAACAGAGTAGACATGTAGCTAACAATGTATACCATAGAACCAGAAACTGTACCTATCTAGTGAGTTGAAATACTATTTCGACATGTAAACGGCTAAGGGTAAATCCGGCACCCCGCACATGAAATGTGTGACTGCTATTAGGCACGAATAAGATCCGGTACCCCGCACGTGAAGTGTGCGACTGCTATTAGGCAAGAATAATTTTGGGTTTGTTTACATGTCTAGAGTATTTCCCCGCCCACTAGTACTCATGGATCCAAACAGGTCACGAACACGGTAATAGATTGGTCACGAACAACATGTAAAGAATCCATAACTACTATCTCGTGTAACATCATGTCAGGAAGCAATAATATCAATGTAAAATACTACTACATATATGATTCATAGAGATAATCAAATATGAAAAACTGTCAGAGATGTACTCGCCTGAGGTCCTGTGCTGGTGAAACCGATAATACTATACCACTCAGCAAGACACAACAATCAACACATGCATAAGTCTTCGGATGCTGAAATAAATATTACCAATATTTTTAGAATAGTCAAATTAGCTAGAATTGCCTGTCCTTAAGTCCAATTCTGGACAGAGAGGAAAAACGGTAATTTCGGGTCAAAACGTTGTCCGTCGTTGGCCCCGCTTTGCACCGAAAAGCGTGCCAGAGTCTATGGTCTCTCAAGTCGTCAAACTATATGTTTACAAATCTGGTTTTTTGATACGAACCCAACCGTATGTCCAAAGTTGGATTCCGGCGGACCGTGTACAAAATCGTCCGTTGAATCGGATCGTGGGGCTCGCAAAACGACGATCCGGTCAACTATCTCAGAATCGGACCAAACTTGGCATACAGGACCAAAAAAATGATACAGTCCTGTTGGCGCAAGTTTCTTCTCGATCTCACGGACGTGCACAAAGTAATTGATAAATTTACAAAGGGGCCGATACGGTGAATTTTGACGGATATGCATCAAATTCGTCGCGCACGTGCAACCAATTTGAATTCCGTCAAAGTCCACACATCCATGAAGCCGATACGCACCTTTCGATACTTTCGATTCATAATTATGTTGCCCGGATTGGCGGAACTTACGTCGTATCGAAGGTTTTTTAGGATTTTGGAAACAAGTTATTGTCTAACTTTCGTCTAATTTAAAACAGAATATAATAAGCAAATAAATAAACTAATTATTGGGTTTCCATCTCCTATCGGTTGTCTAGGATTTTCTTCTTTTACTTTCCTGGATTTCTCAACGGATCGACCAATTTTGGTCTTTCAAAATGGGGTCGGGGCTGCCCTATTTGCTCTGTTCTCGAACAGATTTTATCGAACTTTGGTTCGATTTCTCGGGTAATCTAGCGTATGACAGTTAAACCTATTTGGAGGAAGTTAAAGAGGTATGGGTTGCCTACGTACCAGCACAAGTGGTTCGGGAAACGACGAAGCAGGGTGGCGGAGAAGTCGTCGCAAAGTTGCCTGTTCTGTTCGCTGCTGCTGCTGCTCTTGCCGTTGTGCTGTCCGCGCGCGCGGATTTTGGTCGTCGTCTGGTGACTCGCACGGCAGCGCACGGTCGTGGAAAGGCCGCCTAGGCATCGGGGAGGGTGGCACGGAGTTAGGGTTTGTTAGTTTTCTTTTGACGAACTTCTCTCTGTCTCGATCTATAAATATACATATATATCGGTTTGGTTCCAAAAGGAGAGGGTCGGGCTTCCTGGGGTTAGGCCCATTGTTTGGTTTTAAAGTGGTGGGGGTCGGGTTTGATGCCGCTACTGTGGGCTTAGGGTGTGTGTGTTTTCTTTTCTTTTGTTTTTCTTTTCTTATTAATATATATATATATATATATATATATATATATTATATATATATATATATATATATATATATACATATATTTTTTTTGTCCCTCCCTCGCCGGCTTCTTCTCGCCGTGCGGTATCCCCCCCCCCCCCAATCCTCCCCCTCGGGCGCCGTCGTCATCTCCGGCGTCTTCGGCGTCACCGGGCTAGGCGCAGGTAGGCCGGTCCTTGCCCGTCGGCAGTCCCCCTGTAGCTACTCCGGCCTCCTCCCTCCTCGGCCCTCCGCCGGGGTCGAGCATTCCCCCACCAGTCAAGGCACACCACTGCACTATCCGTACCATGATTCCTAGTCGTCTTGTACTCCAAAACCCAACCGTGGCTAAAGTCATCTACCGTAATAATTATCTATTTAAAAAATTGTAAAAAAAATCGTAATTCAAATAAAATAAAATATATCAAAATTTTGAGAAGGGGGATTACAAACATGATCAAATCTAGTCTAAGTATTAAAATATCAAGTTGTACCTCGTTATTCGTACATCGAAACCTACGACATGCAAATCGAGATAAAATGATCAGCCGTATGGTTAATAATCTTATCATAGTGATCCACATGGTCATCTTGTCAATTTCAGCGATGTGAGATTACTGGAATCGACTGATCTCAGTTTTGTTGCACTAATTCTGAAATGCGTACATAATAAGAATTAATTATAACTAATGGTGATACATAGAGAAAATATCTACAGACATTGTCGGATGATAAAACAAACATCGCCAACATGTCCAGAATGGTCAAATCAGCTACAATAGCCTACCCATAAGTCCAGTGTGGACACAAGGACAAAAAGGTAATTTTGGGTCAAAATGGTATCCGTATTGGACCCACTTTGCATCAAAAAATATGCAAGGATACAAGTCCACTAAACCTAACAAATTATATGTCTACGAATCCAGAATGACGATACGAACCCAACGCAGAATTGGATTCTGTTAACCCGATCTCAAAATGATCCGTTGACTAGGACATTGAAATTTCGGTTTGCACGAAAAAATGTGTCGGAGCCAATGTCCCCTAAATCTAGCAAAGTATATGTCAACGAGTCTATAATGATGATACAAACTCAACGGTATACCCGGAATTGGATTCTGATGAGTCGATCTCAAAATGGTCCGTTGACTCGGACTGTGGGGCCCGCTTTGTACTGAAAAGCGTGCTAGGGCCCACGTCCTCCAAATCTAACAAACTTTATATGAATTCCTGCCAGAATGATGAGGCGAGTCTATTGGTGGTGTTGGAATTTGAATCCGGAGTCCCAGGTCCAAAATTAGAATTTTACAAGTTAGAAATTACGAATTCGGACGGCCAACTTTGACGTCAAATTCAACCAAACAAACAAGCTCACAATGAAACGAAACTTGAGGGTCAAGAAGATGGTTATACTAGCTATGCACAGGATCTGGTGGCACATCAAACGAGGCAGCGACGGCGGAGATATGAGTCGACGAAGTTGGCTCCACAAAACTGTCCAAAAATAAAATAATTTAAAATGTTAACTTGGCGGCCGATTTTGATCTATCAAACGATCGAATTAACGGTTGAAATGATAGGGGTGAAGGAGTATATACCAAAATTGTGACGGAGCAAAGAGTTCGCCGATACAAAGGTCGAATTGCCCAAAAAATGTACACAAAGTTGTTGTTTCGAGGCGCTATTCTGACTTCAATATCACGCGCGTCTCGATAGAATTTTGACCCGAAGTCAAGAACGACTGCTTGTGGCGCTTGGGGAGGATGATGACCACCCAAGGGGGGTCGCCGGAGGTCGCTTGGCCATGGGGGAGGTCGCAGTGGCGGTACGTGACCGTCGCCGTTGTTGCAGCGTCCGCACACGCACACAGGTGGCCGTACCTACTACGCGATGCCCTCGCGTCTGCTGCCACATACGTCGATGCTGGACGTGCGCGGCCGGGGGCAGTGGTGCGCACACTGTCGGCCTCCCGCAGCAGCAACTCACGATGAAGAAGAAGGTGATGAAGGTGGAAGGAGAAGGTGATGGAGATGGTATTGAAACTGGTGATTGAGAGAATGATGACGGTGTGGAGAAGAAAAAGAAGAGGAGGAATGGAGGTGTCGGCTATGATGATGGAGAAGATGAGGAAGAAAATATGGAAGGGGGAGCTACTGCTGTCGGCTAAAAAAAGAGAGGGTTGTTGTTAATGTGAGGGGAGAGAGAGAAGAGTGGGTGAGGATTGGTTGTGTTAGAAAAGTAGGGGGAGTGAGAATGAAATATCTTTAGAAAAGTGGAGGGGGAATTTGACCTTGGGATTAGGGCCGGCTAGTGTGAGGGGTGTATGAGTTTGTGTTGTGAGGTGATGTATGGTGGAGATTGATGGAGGCAAAATCAAGGGCGAGGATTTTGTGTAACTATATTAGGTCATTCTTTAGGAATTTGTCCAATAGAATTGTCCCTTAAATATTTTAAGTGGGTACACATGGTGTTTTATGTTTTTTAGGGAATGGGTGTGGGGGTATTCATGAGGGGGTAACATGAAGCTTGGGTTGAGTCTAGTTGGGTCAGGTTGGGTCACAATCGGGCATGGTGCAATAAATGATTTAAGTTTAGATATTTTTGATCATGGGTAAATAAGTAGCATGTGGGGGCTCAACTGAATGGGACACAAGTATCATGTAGGTAGTAGGCTTAATATAGGCTGTGTCTATATTTTGGGTCGACAAGTTTGGGTCGAAATGGTGTCCCCAATTCGAGTCAGAAATATATGTGACTTTGTGGGATGAATTTAGATTAGCTCTTATGTCAGGAAAGTTGTGCGATGCAAATGAAGCACAAGATGGTGTGTCTGAGTGGGACACGAAGGTCATGGGTGTAGGGTGTCTCATTAGATCATGCATGAGAAGTTGGTTTTGAGAAAATGACTTGCCTTGTGCTCCTAAATTAAAAGTCACGGCAACGTGCATATGATGATCAAAGATAAAAGTGGAAAATTTATTAATAATTATTCAACGATCAAATGGCCTAAATTGACCCAAAGTTTTGCGATGCAAAAAGAGTACTAGGGAACAAGTTTGAGTGGGACATGATATATCAAAATGAAGATAATTTGGTCTACTACAAACTCATGAAGAAAGTTTCCAGAGATTGGCATCTCTGACGCTCCAGAAATTAAAGTCACAGAAAAGAACATTAAATAAAAAAATAATCAAATAACAATATTTATTGAAAATAATTGATTTAGAAAAATTAAAAAAAATAAACCCTAAATTTCAGGGGGCTTACACTAGTTCACCAAAGCCACCCACCTGAACGAGGAGTTGCATCTACCGAATGGGACTTTGAGATTGCCAAATCCAAAGGTCGTTGCGTTTTGATTCCTCCAATTGACCTACGGGGGACAAGACACTACTGGGGAGGAATGCTAAGTAGGTATGTGAACAAACCCCAATTATTGTTATTGTGGATAGCTAAGTCATACAACTCACATATGGTTTAGCCGTACCTTATATTGTGGATAGCTAAGTCATACAACGATCAAATGGCCTAAATTGACCCCCAGCCGTTCATATGTCGAAATGTATTTCGCACACACTGTCTATTAGTCTTACTTCTCATTGTCCAGTTGTCTTGTTTATACATGTTCTTGTCCAATTATCTTGTTTATACATGTTCTTGTACATTTTTACTATTTCCCACATGTTCTAGATTATATCCTGCTATTACATATACATATTTTCCTTATTATTATGGTTTACTGCATCTTCTTTTATCTAAATTTATTTTGTGCTGAGTTACATAATTTGTAATATGGTTGTACTTTGCTTCTTTTCTGACTGGTTACATTGCAGTGACGACGATTTCTACCTTAGCTTTTATGGCCTACAAGACGAGATCATAGGAATAGACAACATGGATGCTACACAAGGATCAATAATAACTTAGGAATAATGATGTATATATTTACTTTCAGTTTTTATGGATTCAGATTTATGATATTAGGATTTAATTTTATTATTTAATTTATCTTTCCATGATCCTATCTTTGTTTAGTTATGATGTGATTGGATATATGTATAAATTAGAAATTGTTGAGAATTGATTATGATGTATAGACATCGTTCTACTGCTGATACTACGGCGTAGGCTGGACTTGGCTACGTACTCGCATCCCAAGGGTGGGAGCAGGTCGTGACATCTATCCAAATCTAAAAATAATTCTTCCTACATGTGCAACTGATAAGCCACTATCATCCAAATAACTCATGCACCGCCGTAATATATTCGCTAACCAATAACATCTACTCATTTAGGGTCCAAGTTTATCTACCCACGGTCAATATTCGATATGCTATATGCGGCAAAACCATCCTCAATAACTTTATCGTTCTTCCCTGAATCCATCATGTAAATTTCTGATTAACCAATTTGACTTCTTATATTCCAAATTACAAAATCTCGATATCATCGGCTTGCTCTATTTTATATCCTCATATCACGCTTACGATTTCTCGCACATCAATTTTGATATGTTATGTCTATTTCGATAGCGCGAAGATCAACTTGAATCTGCAACATCAACTTGACTTGCATCGCATTCACCTACGTTTCATAACGAACATTTCTATATGCATGACATCACAACATAATTTGCCACATCCCACTGTACCTCAATTACGTAACAGAGTTACCGGCTTGTCCAACATCGAACCCTCGAGTAATACAAAAATACCTTCTAAGTTTTACATGACCCAATCATATTCATTCTTTCATACTCAAACGAGTTTCCTCTCTGCATAATCAACTATTTCCTTAGGCACGATTATCCGCATCAACTAACATTCCATTGAACTTCCCGATCGTGCAACTAGATTATAACATTCAAATTTGTTTCTATGCAACCTATTCGACTATTTTCCTAAGGTATAATCATTTAGCTATTCTCGGCCAATCATTGAAATTATACTTTCCAAATTTAAGTTTCAATGTATTATTCGTTCAATATAAGTCTATGCCTGATCGTTCCAACCGATTTCATCGAAGAATACTTTGAATCAAAGCACCGTTATACAAGTCTCCAACCGAGTCTCGGCACTACACATCTATCGCAGACAAACCTACTGTTATCGATACAAATATTTTGATGCACTTATCACTAAGTTGTATGGCATATACCGCTCAGAAATCAAGTCATTTCTTGCATCATACTTTGTATGATTGGACATCTACTACTAAGTAATCATTCCAAGGTGATATTGACGATTACAAAAGTAACATTCGCTTACTCAAGATCTGGCACAAAATTCAGCCAACATACACATTCGTTTACTTAGTCCGATACGCAACCAAACCAACTCGTTTATATCGACTTACGATTTCTCGAACACATCCGTTGCATCTCATGCAACCTTTCATTTTTTGAAATTCAAAGCCATTACTCGAATTTGTTCAACACATTTAATATCAAATCACATAGCCAGATATAAAGTATCGTCCTACAGATCGACTAGTTGCACTGATGCAACAAACATCCCACAACTTGCTGCACTTGATGCAAGAAATATTTTCACGACTTGTTGCATTGATGCAAAAATAATTTTACAGTGTCATTTGGCAATACCATAAATTTTTTGAAATACTTGCGATAAAACATGCAACATTATATAGACTTATTGTGTGGAACATCTAATGTGGTATCGAGTATAGTCAAAAGTCATGAGTCATGTGATCGTGGAAAGCAAGTTGGAATGAAACGAAACAAACTGTCCGAGGAAATTGAATATAGAGCTCTAATACCGCTTTGTCACGCTTCAACCCGCCAAATCATTCATCCTTGCATCGATTCAGCCGAATCGATCGTCCTCGCTGAGGCATGATGTATTGCGAGTCTAGAGTTGTACTTGTACATGGCAGTTGACTTAAATCTTTAAATGGTTATATCCATTCTCAACATTCGCAGTGGAAGAAAGCAGAGTTATATTGAAGTTAACAGAGTATATGAAAAGTTCTCTTTATTGAATAACTAGTCGATACAAAGGCTCTTAATTATCTAATGAATATGCCAATTGGCTTACAACACTCATGATCTCTCTAGCACACACGATCTCGACGTTACATACATCATGTCTTCTATGTCCCAACTGCATCTTCATGTTGTAAGTCTGAGCCCCGGTGCCTCAACACGTCCAAGTCGCTTCAGTACCAGGAGGATCGAGGTATTAATACACATCTTATACTGGTGAATGGAAAACCCACTCGCCTAAACCAACACAAAGTAATATTATGAAACATGCAGCTTGGTGATATTTATATTTTGCCTTAGTATTAGTTTCATGGCATATTGTAAGAAGTAAAGCATTTACTCATGGAAAACATGTTATACTTGATAGCATAAGCAGAATAGGAAACATATCGAAACTCTTCGCCTTGCGGTGACTTCTTACCAATCCAATGTAGTCACCCTACGCTGATGCAAGGTGAATACTTACCATCCTTCCCTGTTATGTTAAAAAACATTTGAAACATAAATATGCCATTCGCACCAGACATAATCTCAACCCACGGGCCCTATATATTTGAAGGTCACTGGCATTCCGAGCCATAATGGTCTATATCTCAACCGTAAGATGGTGATCATTCCGTAAGGGTTTCTAGCCTATTATCAAAAGGACGAATTACTAATATTGTGTCTTATCACATAAATAGCAGATCACAAGCCTTTTTAATAAAGTGCACCACAATACCCACCTTCCTCCTAGGCCGAACGGTCTTGGAGCCCCATTGATCTAGTTCGAGGGATACCAAAATCCGTGCATAGATTATCCAAGTCTGTGACCATGCAATACACGTAAATATTTAAAAACCATAAAACTCACAAGCATAGTCTGAGCCCAAGACTCAGAAAATTCTTGCCTCAACTCATATTCCATAGTTCTAAATCATTGTTCCTTGGCACCATGATCAAATTCAGTTCTCCAATGAACGAATCGAAGGCCTCGAATAGTTTGAAGCAACATGCCACATATAACAGTTCCGTGGCATTTGCGCCACAATTGTTCACTTCGCATACGAAGCCACATTTCCTAAGTCTCGTGCAAATATGCACGCTTTGATGCAGTTATTCAATCTTCTTCATTTCCTGCATTCGATGCATACCTTGATATAATATTTCAATGTTCTATGCCTTGGTGTTATTGTTCTACTACTCGTACATTTGATGCACGTCTCGATAGTCTTTCGATGTTCTATGACTTTTTCTCTGAGTTGTGCACTTGATGCACCCCTCGTATACGGTTGTTCAATGTTCTATGACTCGTGCACTGATGCACTCATCGATAAAATCCTTCGATGTTCTAAGTTTTAAATGTCCTCTAACTCGTGCACTGAGGCACATCTCGATAGAGTATCCAATATTCTGCTACTCGAGCACTTGATGCACTCATCGATACAGTTATTCGATATTCTATTTCAATTCGTGCGTTTGATGCACGTTTCGTCTCAATGTTCTATCTTAGTGTTCAAAACACACTATAACTTCTACTTTTCCAAGCCACGTCCATAGAAATCCATGGAGTTATTAGCATACAAGGATACATTTTATTAAGGCATGACGGATTAGGAAAGAAGAGTAAAAGTTATCCCACCTTTGCCGATTCACCTATCATTTCGTCGAGTCGATGTAGCTCGATTACTTAACTTTGTCCCATGACCAACTCATTTAACTTAGCCATTCGAGCACTACGTGCTCCTTTGAATTATCCGGCCGATTCGACATATCGTGGATATACCTCAGCTCGTTGCGAGGCGCTACTTTGATCTTCTACGGACTCCGTTGCAAATAATACAAAATGTCGACCACATTATAAAACCAACTCATTTTGTATTCATTTGAATCAACTTAATGCTTGTATCATTTTGAATAGATACTTGTTCAAATTGACTCAATATTTCTTCGGGTCAACTTAACTTATTCGAGTCAATAACTCAACATAATGCACCGTACGGAGCGGAACATTACAACAAACAACAGCTAGGGCCATCCACCACCCACCCATGTCAATTTTATTTCAAAACACATGCATATCATATGGCTCCAGCCAAAACAAAAGTACAAATAAAAAAGATACATTGGAAGAAATAAAATGACTCCATATAGAGTAGTCTGAGCAGTAACTACTAATAAAAAATAGAAACTAATAAAATGGCTCCATATCGATGCCCTTGAAATGCCCAAAAATTTAAAAAGTTTTATGAAAAACCCACCGCAAAAGAAACTTTCATCGCGTGCCCAGCATTATCTAAAAAATATATAAAAGGGGATGGCATGACCTTTTTGCCCTTTTGATTTATTAAGAATATCCACAAACCCAGCAACTCTTCAAAAAAAAAATGTTTCGATCGCTCCCTCCTCTTCCATACTCTGTTCGCTTTCGATTTTAGGTCATCTCCTCCAAAAATCTTAGAAAAACCCTACAAGAAATCGCCAACGAATCTCCATTCGCAAGTTTCACACAATGTCGCAATCATCATCAATCGATGTAGACCGAGTTAGAAAAGACGGAGAAGAAGTAGATGTTGAAAAACAAAAGAAAGAAAGGATGAGTGTTAAGAGGCTTGCTCGTAAACGAAAAGCTACAAAAGAAAAAGTAGTGCAAGAAGAAGTAGAAGAACAAGAACAACAAGAACAAGAAGAAGCAGGAGAAGAAGAAGAAGATCAAGAAGAAAGGAAAAAAAGGTAAAACTTTGAGTCATGTTCATTCTCTGTTTATATTGACACGGAAAATGAGAATGATCATTCTCCGTGTAGATTAACACGGATAATAGGATTCTTCGTGTATTTTGACACAGAGAATGTCATTCTCCGTGTTAATACACACGGAGAATGTCATTTTCCGTGTATTTTGACCTAGAAATGACCATTCTCCGCTATTCAACCACGGAGAATGTCATTCTCTGTGTCAAAATACATGGGGAATGTCATTTTCTGTGTATTTTTTACATGGAGAATGACATTTTCTGTGTATTTTGACCTAGAAATGACCATTCTCCGTGTTAAAATACACGGAGAATGACATTCTCCGTGTATTTTGACCTAGAAATGGCCATTCTCCGTGTATCTAACACGGAGAATGATCATTATCCGTGTTAATATACACGGAGAATGATCATTGTATTTTGACCTAGAAATGACCATTCTCCGTGTTAAAATACACGAAGAATGACATTTTCTGTGTATTTTGACCTAGAAATGACCATTCTCTGTGTTAAAATACACGGAGAATGACATTCTCCGTATATTTTGACCTAGAAATGGCCATTCTCTGCGTATCATACACGGAGAATGATCATTCTCCATGTCAAAGTAAACGGAGACTGATCATTCTCCGTATTAAAATACACGGAGAATGACATTTTCTGTGTATTTTGACCTAGAAATGATCATTCTCCGTGTTAATACACACGGAGAATGTCATTTTTCGTGTATTTTGACCTAGAAATGGCTATTCTCTGTGATTCTAACACGGAGAATGATCATTCTCCATGTCAAAATACACAGAGAATGATCATTCTCCGTGTATTTTTACACGGAGAATGACATTTTTTGTGTATTTTGACCTAGAAATGGCCATTCTCCGTGCATCTAACACGGAGAATGACATTCTCCGTGTTAAAATACACGGAGAATGATCATTCTCCGTGTTAAAATACACGGAGAATGTCATTCTCCGTGTATTTTGACCTAGAAATGGCCATTCTCCGTGTATCTAACACAGAGAATGACATTCTCCGTGTTAGAAATACGGAGAATGATCATTGTATTTTGACCTAGAAATGGCCATTCTTCGTGATTCTAACACGAAGAATGATCATTCTCCGTGTCAAAAATACACGGAGAATGTCATTCTCCGTGTATTTTTACACGAAAAATGACATTTTCTGTGTATTTTGACCTAGAAATGGCCATTCTTCGTGTATCTAACACGGAGAATGATGATGATGATCTAATCGCCGGAAACAACGAAGATGATGATGATGATGATGATCGATGATGATGAAGGATGATCGACGTTCGACTAACGAAAACCACAGTGAACTACGAACGATTTTGCGATCTTTGATAAAGATGATATCAATGGATTTCAAATTTCTCGTGAAGAAGAAGAAGAATACGAATTTCCCAATCCAAATCTGAGTTTGCGAATTCAAAATTATATATATATGACCAAATTTGTGCGAAGGGATATTTTTGGAACTATGAAAATGGCAAATTTTGTAAATACAGATCATCTAAAGAGAATCTTGGAATCTTTAACGTAGAAATACTTAATTCTGGGTACTTCATAAAACCCATCCAGCGGGTGGGCATTTCATAAAAGCCCACCCCGAAATTGGGTTTCTCACCAATTTCCAGTATCCATGTAATATACACTTGTCCCATCTAATAAACGACAGGGACATTCTTCAAACTTGATATAACCATGCCAGCCACTTCAACACTTTGAGTTTGTTTGCCCAAGCAGTTCTATCATAACCTTGCCAGCCTCTTCCTTATTAGACTTGAGAGGAACCTTACATCTCTAAGATAATCGAGAATACCAAAAATATGTCAATAAATCAGACGATCAGATAATCACAATATGCCAATCATTTTCACAAAATAATAAACTTTGTAATACTTTACTGTGCTAAATAAACATTCAACAATACAGTTTCACCCAATGATTTAACATTATAGAACTTGATATAAACTGAACATAAACCTGAAGATACATTCAACAATAATCAACATGATATAAACTGACCATAATCCTAAAGTTTCATTCAACCAATGGTTTAATAATACAATTTCAATATTCAACTTTACTGTGCAGAATAAACATTCAACAATAATCATATCTAGTTCAGACATGATATAAACTAATAGAACAACTGCAAAATCAGTTATTCATTCAAGAAAGATTACAACCAACATTCGCTAGATACGAGAATAAGAAAAAACCTACATCCAAAATTCAACAAGTGATTTAACATTAGTGTTATCCAGAAGAAAACTGTTGAGAGTCAATAAGGGACTTTTAGTCCCACATCGGAATATGTAGTATGTAGAGGAGCTAGACTCCCTATAAGTAGTGAAGTAGTCCATCAATAAAATCAATCCAACTATTATTTTCTACATGGTATCAGAGCCATAACTCTCTCTCTCTCTCCACAAAAAAAACATACTTCTCTCTCTCTAGCCGCCCCCCCCCGACCTAGCCGACCCTTCCCGAGCTCCAGCTGCCCCTTGCCGCTCCACCACCCTAGCCGACCCCCCCTCACAGCAGCCCTAGCCGAACCCCCCCGACCCCCCCTCGACCCACACCCTCGAAGCAGCCCTAGCCGACCCCCCCCCCCCCCGACCCCCCCTCGACCCCCCCTCGCAGCAGCCCTAGCCGACCCCCCCCGACCCCCCTCGACCCCCCCTCGCAGCAGCCCTAGCCGACCCCCCTCGACCCCCCTCCTCGCCCCCCCTCGCAGCAGCCCGACCCCCCTTCAGCACCCTCCCGCCCCCCCTTCGGTATCCTCCCAGCAGCACCCCGCCCCCCTCCTCTTGACATGGAAACCCTAACCCTAACCCTAACCCTAGCCTCTCTTGACATGGAACCCTAACCCTAGCCCTAGCAGCCCCATCCAAACCCTAACCCTAACCCTAGCCATCAAAAAAAAAAACAAAATAATAAATAAATAAAAAATTGACGTATTTCGAAGACAGTCAAGATGTCAAATTCTTTATTTGCACCGACTTTGTTCCTAGATTGTGCCGTTTGGAACTAACAAATATTTATTTTGTTATTCCTCCTTCACATCGGGTTCTATACAGAGACTGATCATGTCTTCTCTAGTGTCCTGACGTGTTCACTTTACATGTGCGTATCGGTGCTGGCCAAGTTAGTAGCGCATTCGTAAAGTCTGTGACGTCGAAGAAGACGACGAAGACGAAGACGACGACGAAGTTGGGGAAGTTGCCGACTCCGACGTCAAAGAAGCAGGCGAAGATGACGAATAGGGTTCACAGTTGAAGCAGCCATGGATTCGATCAGTGGCAAATTGACGGCCGACGAGATGAAGGCCTTGGTTGATGATATCTTATCGAAGAGATTAACCGAGGTAACCCCACGTGTGATCCATACTGATGTGGATCCGTCCCCTTACAAAATAGGGAAATTGGAGAAGCTGGAGACAAAGTTGGAAGGAACGTCCAACTACTTAAAGTGGTCACGATAGGCGATGCGGACACTGAAGGGACGTGGCTTGGTTGGCTATATCACTGGCCAAGCCAAGGCGTCGGCCGATCACTCCGCCAAGGAGTTTGTTGTTTGGGAGATTATCAACAACGTCGTGGCTGGGTGGTTGACTGTCTCTTTAACCGACCAGGTGTCGGGCAATGTCGAGGCAATAGAGGCTGCTGCTGATATATGGCAAACTCTAAAAGATATGAACTCTGGCTCCGACAACCCTATGCGAGTCTTTCAACTGCAAGATGAACTCGATAGGGTGGCCCAAGACGAATATACCATCTCTGAGTACGCGGCCCTGTTGAAGAAGTACTGGTCTGATCTGGATTATTATGATCCTCATGGGATGGAAGATGCACAGGTCGAACCGGCATTCGTGAAGTACTTTCAGACGTTCCTGGCTTATATTTCCTGGCAGCGTATGATAAAATTCCTAAAGGGTCTATACCGTGTATTTGAGCAGAGACGGAATATCCTCCTATCCCAACCCACGCTTCCGACCTTGGAAGAAGCTATAGCCGTCATGACACAGGAAGAAGCTCGACTGAAGTTGATGCCCAACAAGGACTCCTACCAGGAGGAGCGAGCCGCGGTTGAAAAGTCTACCCTTGCTGCCTTCAATCAACCTCCATCTGTTGGTGGTATTTTCCACAATTGTGGTGACTCCGGACATTACATCCGATTTTGTCTAAAACCCTTGCAAAATCAGTCTACTGATCGAGGACGGGGTCGTGGAGGCCGACGTGGTAGTAGAGGAGGATATGCTGGTAGACGGGGAGGACACAAAGCGAATCTGGTGGAGAAAGGGGGAGAGAATCAACTGGCTGAAATAACCCCGCTTGAGTGGGAGTTCCTTGAGACGTTGCGAGGCACAAAGCTGGGTTCGGCCGACAGTCCTGGGGCGTCTTCTACCTCGGGGGATCTCATCACTTGCTTTGCCCAAATCAGCACCGGTAATCCTGCACGTGCTCTTGCATCTGTCCATCAGCCATGATGGATAATGGATTCTGGGGCATCTCGCCATGTCACGGGATCCCGTGGTGCATTTCAAGACAATACTCACCTACCATTGCCGGAGAGTATTCAGACTGTTGATGGTACATCCAGCCCAGTAGTGGGTAAAGGCACTATCGCATGCACCCCTTCCATCACTCTAACCAATGTCTTACATGCTCCATCTTTTTCTGTCAATCTTCTGTCCATTAGTGCCATTATACTTGATCTTAACTGTACTGTTTCCTTTGACATTCCTACGATGACTTTTCAGGAGAAGGGAACAGGACGACGACTTGGGACTGGCACATGGCATAAGGGGCTGTGGTATTTAGACAGGACTGGACTGGACAACGCATTGGCATCCTTGGTCGCAGCCGCACCACCAGAAGCTTCCTGTCGCAGTGTTGAAGCCGACTTGCTACTCCACCACCAGCGTGTCAGTCATTCCTCTTTTCAAGTTATTAGTCAAATGTATCCGTCCTTATATCAAAGGGCTGATAAAGAGAAGTTATTTTGTGATGCTTGTGAGTTGGAAAAACATACCAGAAGCTCGTATGTGAGCTCGGGGAATAGGAGTTCAGCTGCTTTTGACATGATACATTCGGACGTATGGGGCCCTTGTCCTACAACCGAAATTAACGGTTTTCGATGGTTCGTCACCTTTATTGACTGTTATACCCGCGTGACATGGGTCTACCTTATGAAGAATAAAAGTGACGTCCTTGAGGCCTTTCGGGACTTTTATCGATGGGTGGAAACACAATATGGTGCTAAAATTAAGTGTTTCCGATCTGACAATGGGACGGAGTATACTAATAAGCGGATTGCTGAGTATTTTTCCACTCATGGAATACTACATCAAACTTCATATGCTTATACTCCAGCACAAAATGGTGTGGCTGAACGAAAGAACAGACACCTGCTAGAAGTCGCACGGACGATGATGCTGGCTATGAATGTCCCGAAACACTTATGGTGGCAGGCTATATTGACGGTCTCTTATCTCATCAACAGAATGCCATCTCAAGTATTGGACTGGAAGGCACCGTTGGAGATGCTTACTGGGGCAACTACATACACTGTTCCATCGAATGTTTTTGGATGTGTGTGCGTTGTCCAAGATAATAGGCCAGGCATTGGCAAACTGGATCCTCGGGCAGTTAAATGTGTCTTTGTCGGTTATACGGCGACTCAGAAGGGATATGCCTGTTGGAGTCCAGTCGAGCGGAAGATGTATGTCAGCATGGACGTTACATTCAGAGAACTCGAACCATACTATGGTTCGGATGAAGTTTCAGCATTTGGTGACACACCTAACACAGATGGTGTTCGATGTGAGGGGGAGATAATAAGCCCAAATGTGGTCGTCAGATCGGTTCCGTGTCCGGTTGTAGAAAACTGGACGAAAGTGAGAGAGCACAGTGACTCAGATACAGAGAATAAAGAAGACGATACATATGTTACGCAGGGGGAGCAGCAGACAAGAGAAAAGGAGCTCCAAGTCTACAGAAGGAGACAACAGAAGTCCAGTACTGTGCCTATGTCGTGTCCTGTGCCTACCGTACCAAGTCCTTCGTCTACTCCTGCTCTAACTCCTGAAGATGTTGCCCCCGCACTGTATCACTCGGATTCTGATGCGGACCTCTCCGACTCGGATGGTATGATCTCTCTGCCACCTATTGCTCCCTTAAGGAGATCTTCTCGCATCAATGCGGGTAAGGCTCCTGCTCGTTTTGATGATTACGAACATGACATTGCCAACTTCTTGTCTTATTCTAATATTTCTTCGAATTATCGAGCCTTTATTGCATCGTTAGACTCTACTTCGTTGCCCAAGTGTTGGCAGGAAGCAAAGAAAGATCCAAGGTAGAAAGCTGCAATGATGGAAGAACTTGGGGCACTAGAGAAAAATAAGACATGGGAGCTGGTTCCATTACCCAAAGGGAAGAAAGCTGTGGGATGCAAATGGGTGTACACAGTAAAAGAGACGCCAGAAGGAAAAGTAGAGCGGTACAAGGCGAGGCTGGTTGCAAAAGGATTCACACAGTCATATGGAATAGACTATGATGAGACATTTGCCCCAGTAGCAAAAATGAGCACCGTGAGAACTCTGGTCTCCATTACAGCGAACTATGGGTGGAAGCTGTACCAGTTGGATGTGAAGAATACCTTTCTTCATGAGGACCTGTAAGAAAAAGTATACATGGAGCTCCCGCCTGGGTGCTATGCGACAGAATCAAACGGAGGGACGTCGCAAGGAAAGGTGTGTAAACTGAAGAAGTCACTATACGGGCTCAAGCAATCTCCTCGAGCCTGGTTTGACAGATTCAGAAAGGCTGTTACAGGCATGGGATACCGTCAAACAAATGCAGATCATACGGTCTTCCTTTAGTATGCAAGAGGCCACATCACTATACTTGCTGTATATGTGGATGATATAGTGATCACAGGTGATGATGAAGTCGAGATCACTAAACTGAAGTCAAAACTCGCGAAGGAGTTTGAAGTGAAGGATTTAGGAGCGATGAGGTACTTTCTAGGTATCGAGGTATGTGAAGGCGAACAAAGAATTGTTATCTCACAGAGAAAATATACACTAGATCTGCTGAAGGAGACAGGGATGCTGGGATGCAAAGCAGCGGTCACTCCAATTGACCAGAAGTACAAGTTGGGAGCAGAAGCAGGAGAGCCCGTTGATCGTGAAAGATATCAACGACTTGTAGGGAGATTGATTTATCTGGGACACACTCGCCCTGATATCTCATTTGCGGTGAGTGTAGTGAGTCGCTACATGCATGATCCAAGAAAGGGTCATATGGAAGCAGTATTTCAGATCTTGAGGTATCTGAAAGGAACGCCGGGAAAGGGACTATGGTTCAAGAAGAATGGACACATAGAAGTTGAGGGATACTGTGTTGCAGACTGGGCGAGCTGCATAGACGACAGAAGGTCTACCACGGGATACTGTGTTTTTGTAGGAGGAAATCTGGTCTCATGGAGAAGCAAGAAACAGTCTGTGGTAGCACGGTCGACAGCTGAAGCAGAATACAGAGCAATGGCTCTGGGAGTGTCAGAATTGCTATGGGTGAAAGCGTTGCTGACAGAGTTAAAGCTAGACAAGGGAGCACCATTACGTCTTCTGAGCGATAGTCAAGCTACAATAAGTATAGCTAACAATCCCGTTCAGCACGACAGAATGAAGCACGTCGAGATTGATCGATTCTTCATCAAGGAGAAGCTGGAACAAGGGATACTGAAGATTGACCATGTCCGCTCAAAAGAACAAGTTGCAGACTGTCTGACTAAGGGTCTTAGTTCATTAAGTGTGTCGAAACTATGTAACAAGATGGGGATGATCAATATCTATAGCCCATCTTGAGGGGGAGTGTTGAGAGTCAATAAGGGACTTTTAGTCCCACATCGGAATATGTAGTATGTAGAGGAGCTAGACTCCCTATAAGTAGTGAAGTAGTCCATCAATAAAATCAATCCAACTATTATTTTCTACAAAAACTAGCAAGTTATCCAAAAGAAACCTAACAAGTTTTACCAAAAATTATTCGAGCAAATCGGCTGACCATAAATATGAAGATGCCAAACAAGGAGTAAATCCGCATGTGCTATGTCTGGTCTTATACAAACCATGGAGTACATCAAACTTTCAACGATCGAGGCAAATGGAATGCTCTTATTTTTTTATTTCTCTTCTCATCTCATCACAAAGATGAAAAATGTCTTGTTTTTCCCAACAGTGGTATCAAAGCACATGTTGCTAATCTATCCTCAAGCTAAGTTGTACCAGCTTCAAATATGTGCCCCTGTGTAATATTTCATTTCACTATAGTGAAAACGACGGAAAATCGTGGAAAAACGTAGGCTCAAATTTGATTCAAACCTCGGTAAATCTTGTGTGTGCAATATTTCTATTTTCTGTTCTCTTCCTTTATTTTTCATCTCATCACAAAGACGAAAAAATGTCTTATTTTTCCAACAACGTGCATATATAATAATATCATATAATATCTCTATTTATTAAAGAGATCAATATTGCATGACAAAGGTCTATGATTAGGGCTGCAAACGAGTCAAGCCGTTCGCGAGTTGCTCGAAGCTCGACTCGATAGAAGTTCGTTTGAGCTCGGTTCGTTTGGTAAACAAGCTGAGCTCAAACTTTATTTTTGAGCTCGTTTAATAAACAAGCAAAGCTCAAGCTTAGAAGTAGTCGGCTCGATTGAGCTCGCGAGCTGGCTCGTTTTTGAGCTTGAAAGCTGGCTCGTTTAAAAGCTCGTTTAGGAGCTTGTTTAGAAGCTCGTTTGTTCATATATATATATATATAACAATATGGTTGTGTATTATATATTTATGTCCTTAAAAAGTGATATTAAGGACTTTTTTTAATTAAATTTTATAAATAAATTGTTAATATTTTAGATAATTGAATTCAAACCTAACTAGCTTGAAATCAAGCTTAATGAACTTGAAATAAAGTTGAGCGACAAGCTTGATTTCAAGCTTATTGAGATTGTTTATCAAGCTTGAATCAAGCTTCCTTATCAAGCCAAGCTCGAGCTCAAACCAAGCCAAGCTCAAGCTTAATATAAACAAGCTCGAGCCAAGCTCAAGTTTCAAAATAAAAAACTTATCAAGCTCGAGCTCGAGCTCGAATAATTCTAGTCAAGTCAAGCTCAAGCTTACAAAGCTCGGCTCGGCTCGACTCATTTGCAGCCCTATCTATGATCACTGTAAACTAGCTAACTCTAAAAGAAAGAAAGAAAAAGAAAAAAAGAAAATAGTAGAAAGTGTGACTTGCTTCCAGTTATTACCTAATCATCCTTTAGGGTCTAGCCAGTAACTTGTCTGGAAAAAAAAAAATCTTCACTTAGCTTAGTATTAATCTTTATATAACTCTTTATTTATATAAGAACTCTCTTAGTCTGAACGAGAATTCAAAGAATACAGAAGAACAAAATGTACTACTTGTTAAGAAAGTAACTTCATCTAATCTATTAAATAAATTTGTGTTAATGTAAAAGTGTGTATGACATTTAGCGTAATTAACAAGATAATAATCTAAGGGTATGCTTGACAATTGTAGGGGCAACGATTATGAGGTACTTTTTGAGTACCGGTTATGAGTGGTTATGAAGGGTCTGATTTTGGGTGGATTTTAATTAGGGGCTTTCAAACTAGTGCAATTTAGGCTGGGCACCGGTCGGACCGTGCCTAAATTTGATGGACCAGAACCGCAACCGTTAGTTGGCGGCGGGACGGATCAAAAAAAATATTGGAACCGGACCGGACTCGACCCGTTCGAAACGAGTCCGAACCGAGCCGACCCTCAGATCCAAACTGGTCCAAAAAAAGTAAAAAAAAAAAAAAATTATAATAATAAACATTTACATATGTTCTATCATCTATAAGAACAATATCTTCTCAAATTTCTAGAATTTGTTTACTAAACAATAACATGTTCTATTATCTACAGACTATAATAACAAAAAAAACTTCCAGAAATTGATAAAAAAAATACATAACCCTAGAAACGTGTCGGACCGGGACCCCGTTTATTTTGAAAATAGGACCCGTCATGACCCGTTAATTTCACACAACCCTCCCCGAACCACCCTTCTGTTTAAATTCTAAATTTTAGGAACCGACTTGTTTGGACACTTTATGGTTCGGGCCGGATCGGAACCACGGATCTTGGAACCGTATGCCCAGCATTAGTCCAATCCATGCTTGATAATTCATTAACGAGTGATTCTAAATTTTTTTACATGAATAAAATTACCTATACGTCTATATGTAAATAAAAGCTCTTCCGAAGTTTCATTTCTGATGCTGAAGTATGTTTGATTTTATGAGCAGTCCCGAGCACGGGAACTGCCACCCAATCCACGTCTCAATCAAGAGGAAGAAGTCATTATTTGATCAAAACAATAGAAACATATACAATAATAGAATCACCTGGAAGAAAGTAGGAGAGAGATTTTATGTACTTACCGGAGAAAGTAGCTATAGTTTGGAAGAAGTAAAAATGAAAATAAATATGAGAAGGAAAAAAATAGGATAAGATATTAATTAGTAGTTATAATTATATACTTTTGGTGAGGATATAAATAGAATAAAAAATCTCCCGATTTGGAGAGTTTATAAGGTACAACAAAAGTATATTATACCAATTTTAGGAGAATTTTGAGCAGATCAAAACCAATTGCTAAAAAAAATTACCAAATAGAACTTTTTAAAATACTTCATAAACGGTCGATTCACAAGTACTCCAAAACCGATGAAAATGTCGTTACCAAGCAAACCCTAATCGTATACAATCAAAATAACAACTAGCTTGAACCAGGCAGGACAAGGGATTTTTAAAATACTTATAAACGGTGGTTTCGAATACCCAAAACCGATTAAAACACGTTACGACACAGACCCTAATTGTATACAAATCAAAAATAACAACTAGCCTGAACCAGGTAGGCGTGTACTGCTTGGACCATGACCATATTAATTCGTCTTTTTTATCCGGCACTAATACATATGGTGGACAAGAATATCTTAGTTGGTCCTTGTGACATATTATTGTTATCATAATAATTTTGATTTTCTCTTAGCCTTTGCTTAGAAATTTAGAACGAACACAAAAAGAGAATGGATCATCCCCCAATAGAGAAGAAGATGACAATATAAACACAAAAAAGAGAATAAATCATCCCCAAATAGAGAAGAAATGACAATACATAGACAACTCGTTGGGAACTAACCTGGTACTGACTTTTGGAATCGGCATTCGGCGCTCATAGATATGGACATATATCCGCATATGTTACGCACGTCGAACAAAGCCAGACGACGGCAGTGGTCTGCATGTGTGGTCCACATGACTACCCCACAACAACACACAAATGAACAAATGTAAGATTGTATTATATGGACAAGAGAGTGGTTTCCATTTTTCCAATGTGGGATTAAAGAGAGTGAAATTATATGGTTTTTTTTCTCAAGAAAATATACCACAATTACATCAAGAATTGGAAATGCATTGAGATAATATCTTGTAAGTCCCGAGACAGATCAAATATGGAAGAACAGAAGCCAGAAAGAGAGAGACAAGCATGATTTTGCAGTCTGGTCTCTATATATGATCCTGAAGTTGTATTCGAAATTCAGAGACTCTCTGAATAACGCAATCCCAAAAGTCGACTATAATACCAACTGATTACAACTTGCAGAATATCATATAACAAAGAGTATGGAAGTAAAAAACTTCGTTCTTCCTTGCAAACGCAGTTGCAATTGGAACAGAACAAGTCCAACTAGAAGAAAGAAGAAGAGAAGAAAAACAACTTCGGCTTGCTGGGGTGATGAGAATCACGGTTGCTCAAAACAAGATTCGTCGTTACACAATTTACTTCAGCAACCAGCAAGTTCAAAAGAGAATTTCTTGAATGCTCACTGTCACCTCTTCCGTCTCGCACGAACTCCTCGACTCTGATGGCAACGACAACATGACCCTCTCTTCTTTCTTACAATTTTGAAGAATACATTAAAGAAGGCACGAAAAGAGCATTTATAGAGTAGGCAGTAAACCCTAACCATAATCTTGGCCGCCGCATCCATTATGGCAGTACAATATTAAATTAAATATGAATACCAAAAGATAAGGAGTTATTTGAATTCAAATTAATCTACCATAACCGTCTAGATCCATAATCAGCGAGATCTAAACAACATGCACCCATATCAGTGCAACCGTCCCATAATCTGCGCAACTTCAGTGCACACACAATCGGGCGTAAATCGCTAGCGGCTTATGTGCGCAGAAGCGCATGGTAATTTACGTGCGCAGATAACTCACTCACAAACATGCGCACAGGCGCGGACCGATACGCTTGTTGAGCCGCGCACAGTAACGGACACAAAAACGCATGCAAAAACTCCCACAACAAAAGTCCAACGACGATGCTGACGTGCTAAGTACAAAGTGCGACATTAAAGCACCACTTTGCAGCCGAGTCTGAGTCTTGGGACTTAGCTCCAAAGAATTTTTTTCTGAGAGTGACAAAAATTATTAATGCTTACTTGAGTTTAAACTTAATCCCACTATAGAAAAACATCTCACATGACACCCACTTGGGCCACCCCCCCATGTGTATACCTCAACACTAAGCGTGGTATTATATTGGATGTCCGCTTGGAGTGTTTTTCCATTTGAGACTATCTTTCTAGCTCTCAAGGAGAAAAATCTCCATGAGTATAAGAAAAAATTCCAAACATATCTATGATGACAATGACAATGTAGTCTTCTTCATCGTGAGCGGGGCATGATGACAAGGTTGTTTATGTCTACGCCTTCTTGCCACTTAAGTTAGGAGGCTTTGACTATGAATGAATAATTAAGACTTTTGAGTATGAAAGTATGAACTAATAATCAAGTCTGTCCTACTGGTTTATATATTGTTGAGAACTAATAAGGGATTAAGTCCCATATTGGAAAATGTAGTATGAAGAGGAGCTAGACTCCCTATAAGTAGTGGAGTAGCCAATCAATAAAAAGTACAACAATTATTCTCTACATGGTATCAGAGCCATAACCACAAAAAAAAAACTTTTTACCCCTTCCCCAACCAGACGCCCCCCCTGCCGCCGAACCCCCCCTCATGTCCCCCCCTCCGACGCCCAATCCCCCCTGCCCCGCCCGACGCCCCCCTGTTGCCGCCCCCTGCCCCCCCCCCCCCCGATGCCCAATCCCTTCTGCCCCGCCCGACGCCCGCCGACGACCCCCCTGCTGCCCCGATGCCCCCCCACCCGACGCCCCCTCCCCCCCCGACGCCCCCCCCACCCCCCTCTTCCGACCCAACTGCTGCCGACCCCCCCTTTTTTTTCAAAAAAGAAAAAAAAACTCTAATTTGCAAGAGAGATTATGTGGGCGGTTATTTGAAGACGGATGGACGTCAAATGCTTTGTTTGTACCGTCTGTTCCTAGATTACGCCCTCCGGAACTTACAAAATACTTTTTTGTTTTTCCGTTCTCGATCTGCAAATTAGGATCTACATGCACGCGCCGGTGTTGGCTACGTTGACAGCACATTTGTAAGGTCTCTGTTGAAGACTTTACATAAAGACGACGACGACGAAGCCGACGAAGACGACGACGACGACAAAACCGATGAATACGATGACGATGACGAAGCCGACGAAGACAACGATGACGAATCACAGTTGAAGACGCCATGGATTCGATCAGTGGTAAACAGACAGCAGAAGATATGAAGGCCTTGGTTGATGATATTTTATTAAAGAGATTAACCGAGACAACCCCACGTGTGATCCATACTGATATGGATCTGTCACCCTACAAAATGGAGAAGCTGGACAAGATGGAGACGGAG
Source organism: Iris pallida (assembly GCA_029216955.1). Lineage (NCBI taxonomy): Eukaryota > Viridiplantae > Streptophyta > Magnoliopsida > Asparagales > Iridaceae > Iris > Iris pallida. The sequence continues at coordinate 21,338,995 of JANAVB010026400.1, forward strand.
TTGGAGGGAACGTCCAACTACTTGAAATGGTCACGACAGGCAATACGAACGTTGAAGGGACGAGGCTTGGTTGACTACGTCAATGGCCAAACCAAGGTACCAGATGATCCCTCCTCAAAGGAGTTTGCTATTTAGGAAATTGTCAACAATGTTGTGGCTGGATGGTTGACAGCCTCCTTGACCGACCAGGTGTCGGGCAATGTAGAGGCGATGGAGGCTGTTGCTAATATATGACGGACTTTGAAAGATATGTACTCAGGCTCAGACAATCCTATGTGGGTCTTCCAACTGCAGGATGAACTTAATAGGGTGGCCCAGGACGACCGTACCATCTCTGAGTATGCAGCACAGTTGAAGAAGTACTGGTCTGATCTGGATCATTATAATCCTCTTGGGATGGAAGATGCACAAGTCGAACCAGCATTTGCGAAACATTTCTAAAAGTTCTTGGATTATATTTTGTGACAACGGATGATGAAGTTCTTGAAGGGTCTTAACCCTGTGTTTGAGCATAGAAGGAATGTACTCCTAGCACAGTCCATGCTTCCAACCTTAGAAGAAGCCATAGCTGTCATGGCACAAGAAGAGGCTCGATTGAAGTTGATGCCCAACAAGGGCTATTTCTAGGGGGAGCAAGCCTCTATTGACAAGTCTGCCCTTGCCGCCTTTAATCAGCCTCCCTCTGTGGCCGGTGTTTGCCACAATTGTGGTGACTCAGGGCATTATATCAGATTTTGTCCAAAACTCCTGCAAAGTCAGTCGAGTGATCGTGGAAGGGGCCGCGGAGGACGTCGAGGTGGTAGAGGCGGTTATGCTGGTAGAAGGGGAAATTATTCTGGAGGACACAAAGCTAATCTGGCGGAAGAAGGGGGAGAAAATCACCTGGCTGAGTTAACCCCTCTTGAAAAGGAGTTCCTCGCGAAGTTACGCAGCATGAAGCTGGGTTCGGATGGCAGTCATGGGGCGTCATCTACCTCGGGGGATCACATCACTTGCTTTGCCCAAAACCAGCACAGGTATTCTTGTGCATGCTCTTGCAGCTATTGTCCACCAACCAGGTTAGATTATGGACTCGGGGGCATCTTGCCATGTCACGGGGTCCCGCGGTGAGTTCCAGGACTATACTCACCTACCGACGCCGGAGAGCATTCAGACTGCTGATGGTAACTCCAGCCCGGTCATGGGTAAAGGCATTGTCGCATGCACCCCTTCTTTGACTCTCACCAATGTCTTATATGCTTCATCTTTTTCTATCAATCTTATTTCTATTAGTGCCATTATTCTTGATCTTAACTGTACTGTTTCCTTTAACATTCCTACGGTGACTTTTCAGGAGAAGGGGACAGGACAACGACAAGGGACTGGCACATGGCATAAGGGGCTGTAGTACTTGGACAGGACTGGCCTGGACAAAGCATTGGCATCTCTGGTAGTAGATACACCACCGGAAGATTCACGGCGCAGTATAGAAGATGAATTGCTACTCCACCACCAGCGTGTCGGTCATTCTTCTCTTAAAATTATTAGTCGCATGTATCCGTCCTTATACCAAAGGGCTAATAAAGAGAAGTTATTTTGTAATGCCTGTGAGTTGGATAAATATACCAGAAGCACGTATGTGAGTTCAGGAAATAGAAGTTCAGCTGCATTTGATATGATACATTCGGACGTATGGGGCCCTTGTCCTACAACCGATATTAATGGTTTTTGCTGGTTCGTCACTTTTATTGATTGTTATACTCGCGTGACATGGGTCTACCTTATGAAGAATAAAAGTGATGTCTTTGAGACGTTTCGAGACTTTCATCGTCGGGTAGAAACACAATATGGCACTAAAATTAAATGCTTACGGTCTGACAATGGGACGGAGTATACAAATAAGAAGGTTTGCTGAGTATTTATCCACTCATGAAATACTAAACCAAACTTCATGTGCCTATACACCGGCACAAAATGGTGTGGCCGAACGGTAGAACAGACACCTGCTGGAGGTCGCACAGACGATGATGCTGGCTATGAATGTCCCGAAACACTTATGGGGGCAGACGGTGTTAACGGCCTCTTATCTCATCAACAGAATGCCATCTCAGGTATTAGACTGGAAGACACCGTTGGAGATGCTTACTGGTACAACTACGTACACTGTTCCACCGAAAGTATTTAGGTGTATATATTTTGTCCAAGATAATAGGCCTGGAGTTGACAAACTGGATCCTAGAGCGGTTAAATGTGTCTTTGTCGGGTACACGGCAACTCAGAAGGGATACGCATATTGGAGCCCAGTTGAGCGGAAGATGTTTGTAAGCATGGACATTACATTCAGAGAACTGGAACCATATTATGGTTCGGATGATGCTTCAGCGTTTGGTGACACACCTAACACAGAGGGTGTTAGATGTGAGGGGGAGAAAATAAGCCCATATGTGGTGGTCGGATCGGTCCCATGCCCGGTCGTAGAAAACTGGACGACAGGGGGAGAAAGCAGTGACTCGGATATAGAAAATGAAGAAGATACATATGTTAAACAGGGGGAGCAGCAGACAATGGCAAAGCAGCTCCAAGTCTACAGAAGGAGACAGCATAAGTCCAGTATTGTGCCTGTACCGTGCCATGTGCCTACTGTACCAAGTCTCTCGTCTACTCCTGCTCCAACTCTTGAAGATGTTACCCCCGCACTGAATCAATCTGATTCTGATGCGGATCTCTCTGACTCTGATGGTATGATCTCTCCACCACCTATTGCTCCCTTAAGGAGATCTTCTCGCATCAATGCGGGTAAGGCTCCTAGTCGTTTTGATAATTATGAACATGTTATTGCCAACTACCTATCTTATTCTAATATTTCTTCGAATTATCGAGCCTTTATTGCATCATTAGACTCTACTTCGTTGCCCAAAAGTTGGTAGAAAGCAAAGAAAGATCCAAGGTGGAAAGCTGCAATGATGGAAGAACTTGGGGCATCTCGCCATGTCCCGGGGTCCCGCGGTGAGTTCCAGGACTATACTTACCTACCGACGCCGGAGGGCATTCAGACTGCTGATGGTAACTCCAGCCCTGTCATGGGTAAAGGCACTGTCGCATGCACCCCTTCTCTGACTCTCACCAATGTCTTACATGCTCTGTCTTTTTCTGTCAATCTTCTTTCTATTAGTGCCATTTTTATTGATCTTAACTGTACTGTTTCCTTTGACATTCCTACGGTAACTTTTTAGGAGAAGGGGACAGGACGGCGAATAGGGACTGGCACATGGCATAAGGGGCTGTGGTACTTGGACAGGACTGGACTGGACAAAGCATTGGCATCTCTGGTAGCAGATACACCACCGAAAGATTCATGGTACAGTGTAGAAGATGAATTGCTACTCCACCACCAGCATGTCGGTCATTCTTCTTTTAAAATTATTAGTCGCATGTATCCGTCCTTATACCAAAGGGCTAATAAAGAGAAGTTATTTTGTAATACCTGTGACTTGGGTAAACATACCAGAAG